>JAUOBX010537830.1:0-10040 GCA_032360705.1 Eupentacta quinquesemita
ACATCGGAAAACACTGCGTATTATTGGATCTATCCTACTAATAATAATAATAATGATAATAATGATAATTATTATTATTATCATTTTTATTATTATTAGTAGTAGTAGAAGTAATGGTAGAGGTGGTAGTATGAAAATTATCATCATTATTCAGATGAATAAAACCTATTCTAACAGCTATGATATATGTTCACTCGCGTGAGCCTTCGACACGACGACTCGGTGACTTTCCATTTGTCTCCGCTATTCTTAAAACGAAATTGACATCTCAACCGACATCACTATTTTTATTTGATCCGGGATTCATGTTATCATCCAGCTCTCAATTTGCACTGGTAAGATGGGCGATACAATTCTCCCCAATGACATGATGTCAAGCATAGTGTGTATACACTCAGCGGCAAAGAGTATATCACCGACAAAGCCTTCAAAGGGTTAACTCTAGGAATATTTGCCCGATCTTTCCCAAAGAGGTCAACGACCACGCAGTCATTGGATTGATACCGATATAGGTTTGCCCTCACATTTTTCCTAATTTTAGCTCATCTCGTTCATTTAACTTTGCCGTAGTTAGGGTAACCGTACCTGGGGAAGGAATGTTCCGTTAACAGCGGGGATCCGTGCTGAGACATGGGGCGACACGCTGATTCAGTTTCTGATATCTTTGTTAAGTAGCTCTCACCTGGGATAACCTTGTCAGGAGACGCCGAATAGAACATATGACATGATCAGACAAATCGAGGCTTGTATAACATGGCTCCTGTTCAGTGTTGACAGTTTTTGTATGTTTCCTCGAGAACGAAGATGAACCAGCCCTCCAGCCGTACCCTTTGGCGAGGGCTTGCGTGGAAATATCGAGTGGGTCGTCTGATTTCAGTAGTTCTCAGAATGTCACGGAGCCTGTGCGTATCCTTCTTCAGCATATCTCCGAAAGTCGAAGATGATATGAAACGCTGTAGATAACGTTATCATGAGGTTCAAAAATAATGTTGTTCGGTCAGTTAGTTAGTCAGTCAGTCAGTCAACTAATCAGTCGGTTAGTTAGTTAGTTAGCTCGTTAGCTCGTAGGTCGTAAGTTATTCATTTAGTTAGTTAGTTAAACAGGTTCCAGTAAGACTCAGTCAGTTACCGCAGTCAGTCAGTCAGTTAGTTACCGTAGTTAGTTATCCATCCAGTCAGTCAGTAAATTAGTTAGTTAGTAAGTTAGTTAGTTAGTAGCCCCCAGGTAATATGGATTATTCTCAGGCCTCGTGACTATTTTCAAATGAAAATAATTTAAATTTGGTGCCTTTGTTTGTTCACAGCCTTTCAACTGTCGATGCCTCTCTTCCTATTTTTGAAGTGACGCCTGACGAATTCTTTTAAACTTCCCTCAACCACAGCTAAATTAGGGTAAAAATAACTCTTATTAACTCATGGAGTATTAAGTTATTGCTATTCTCTCCGCCAGCAATAAGGTCATACCGAGACATACCCCGGGGTTATACGAAAGCGTCAAAATATGAGAATATCACCGTTTCATTGTTCCCCTTATCCTTCTCATTTTCTTCCGATTTTTCTGCAATATAGTTGTTTAAACTTCTAAAATGATTAAAACCCCCAACGATGCGTGCACAACCAACCACCCATTGCTATTCTCCCTCCGATGACTAATTGGATCCAGTGTGCCCCCTGACTCCCAAGACGTGTGCGCCGTCTGAAACTCATCAAAAGTCTGGACACTGAGGAAGAAGGTTGGATACCGCCCGCGCATGCGCGCGTTGGAGAGTTTTGCACCGGTCGAATTTGGCCGAAGGTGCTTGAAGGCCTATACCTACATTGATGCAGACGGGGGACGACCATTATCATATGGTTGCATTGCGAATCACTTAGCGCGATAATAATGTCATTTTCCATGGAAAGGATATACAATTTACGAGGAGGATTAGCATCAAGGCGTGCATATAGACAGCGTGGATGAATCACAGAGATTCGACTTAAGAAGCCTTACAAGACGAATTCATGTGAAGGAAAAGTAATCGTCGTATAACATGGACATTGGAAATCTACCAATTTGAGGAAAGCTTTTCCCCACTGAAACCAGCATCTTTTTTATCGGGTTGAAATAAATGTATCGGATTGGGACTCGAGGATATTGGTTCAACTGGAAAGTCGGCCTAAACTGATTATTTCATCAACTAATCATCTTTCCATCAGGTTGGTTTTACTTTGTATGAATTGTACGCGTGAGGAGTACACTGTCAGTTAATATAAATAATGTATAGCCCAACACTTATATAGTTACAGTAATTGTCTATTTACACGCAAAGTATAATACGGTAATACAAATTATTCCTATGCTAAAAACATCGAAACCACGCAATTCATTCATCTTCACATGTGTGTTTTTTCGAATCAGTAGTTTGTCTTGAAATTGTAACGACAAGTGTTAGTGGCATCAAGTTATTATATGCCTAAAAATATTTGCCTTGAATAGATAAAATGGATATATTATTGTAGCAAATTGAAAATGACACGAGTAAAGGCCCGTCCACACTGTACGCGACATTTCCTATTTATCGCGGCGCGATATTCCTCCAACGCCATATGATTGTTTCTGTCCTGCCCTGTCAGTCATGTGCCAGTCATCGCGGGACACGCGATAAAAGTTGAAACTTTTTCAACTCAGTTTTATCGCGCCGCGATAAATCGCCTCGCGATAAATCGCGTACAGTGTGGACAGTCCTATAGAAATAACATCAGCTCAACATTTTTATCGCGCCGCGATAAAAAATCGCGTCCAGTGTGGACGGGCCTTTAGTGCAATACGATAATGTTGTATTATTGTTTCTTATCGACACATTGAACTAGTCTTATGAACATATATTTTTCTCTCTATAACAAGGTAATCAGAAGAAATAACGTAGGGTAATCAGAATACTTGCAATGAATCAACCCTGATATATAAAGTATGAGGTGTTACAAAAACGTCTGAACCACAAGTAATCAACAAACAATACGATTTATTATGCAGTTATCACCAGGAAATCGTGCGCCCAACGTGTTCAACATGAGCATGATAAAGGGAAAATTCATTGATCAAATTTGTATGATGAAAATACAACATTTGATGTAATATCATGCATTTATATAAAAACGTAATTATCGTAAATAATTACAGTATATGCTAAATACTGCGGGTAGCTTTTGTTTAAAAAAATGCATTTACCGGAGACAAAGTATCGTATTATTTGATACACAATTATATAGCTGCAGTTATCGTCTATTCAACCGCAAAGTATGATAATAAGAATCATTTCTGAGCTAAAAATAAAATATAAAGGATAAACAAATATTGATGTAGCAAGTCGAACTTAGCACATTTATGCATGTATGAACATTTATGTTTTTGGTCTACAATGAAGTAATAATATAGCAAAATGATTCCACTTCATCTCTCTCTATAACGAGATGAATGGGAGTTCCATACATAGCAATAACATAGGGTAATCAGGATAATTGCACTGAATCAACCCTGTTATATAAAATGGAAAATGTTACAAAACCGTTCGAACCAAAATAAGTAAATGGAAGCTTTCGAGAGTCGATCATGTGCCCAACGTGTTTGATATGGGCAAGGTGAAAGGGAAAATTATTGATGAAATTCGCAAGGTTAATAAAAACTTTCAACACAACACATTATAGTATGTACAGGTGGTAAAATTGTAAAAATTGTAAAACTTCATATTCAGGAGAATGCAACCTTTCCTGTGATTCCATGCATTTATTGTATGGGTAATAATATATAGAAACGCATATTGTAGATAATTACTGTAGATAGTCTAAATGCTGTAGGTAGTAGATTTGACGGGCCAATATAAATGAATATTCGTACTTAACAAAACGCTGTGAGAACAATCTTCTAGTCGAATTATCAACAATGGATATAAGTCTCGTGCTATGCGTTCGCGCAATATTGAAAATGACCAATTATAACTTACCTGACCTTTTTTTTAATAGGTACAAGCAAATTGTATCGGATTGAAGTGGATCGCTATTATATCGCTATCACAAAAAGTGAATAGTTATGCGATTGTTTCAGTAAGGGTCATTACGGGTCTTTCAGAAAGCGTTGTTCTATCGAAAAGTCTGAATGCTTTGGAAGTGGTATTGACTTGTTTTTCAGGAATTGCTATTTGGTAGGTTCATCACTGTAATTTGAGTGCTTTGATTGCAGGTTCTTTTTTATAGGTTTCTATACTTTTTTCCCTTTTCTCATTGACAGGGAGTATCCAATCGCTTGCCCGCATCCTCCCCAATGAAATGTTTTCTCCGTAATTAGGTTAGTACTTTTCCCCGTTAATACATACATTTTACAATTGAGGATCGATGTGATTGTCTGGATATTCCAGTAAAAAGAGGGATTGGTAGTCGAAAAAGGATTAGTGATTATGGTAGAGGATTAGAGCTACGTTACCACAATTCGGAAATGTATTTTACATTTGCATGCTTGATGACTCTAATTATTAGGCTGGTATTTAGCCGATTCTTTTGCATTTTGTAAACTCGCCCGTGAAATCGAACTGAATATAAAATACCCCCACTTTGAAATAATGTCCCATTCAGCAAACACCAACTCGTTTACAGTGTTCGGGTGTGTGTGTGTGTTTTCTTTGTTTTCTCAATCAAATTGTCTGATTGTAGTGAACCTGACGTAGACTTTACCGTGGAATAACAGCCCCTAATCATAACTTGGGGGTGATTCCTCGTTCCTAATTTGGAACTTTCGATGTACGCTCACGTCATGGAGGCCGCCCTTCATTAAGCCCTATTTGATGGGATACTTGAACACAACATGATACTGATGTTAACAAGAAGACCTTCCTGATAGTGTTTGTACTCTGATTGGTCAATATTTTTCAATAATTTCCATCGGGCGATTTTCGCCGCACGGGGTCTCTCTTGACGCACACATAGTACTTCACAACTATTTCGAACGAAAAGGTTCTGACATATCCGAAGGGCCACGTTTCGTCATCGCCACTTGAGCAACAAGTTTTAACTGTGGTGACAATTACAATAGCCACACTGTAGATATTTAGACACCAACGGTATGTGGTGATTTGCTAGTGTGATGAGTCTTTTGTGTCGAAATAAACTCTACACATGAAGAAATGGGCTGATTTGAAATTACCCTTAAATTTAGTCGAACTATAACTTTCTTGGCATCAGGCGTCGGAAAAATGTTCAACTTTCTACCCATTTTTATTTTAAAAAACACTCTGATGCTTGACGCAAAGTGTTTCAGGGTTTCATTGAAGTAATCATTAGCTAATGAATAAATTATTATTCCATTGTTCATTTGCTTCAATTCGTTTTACAAACAAACTAATATTTTCAATATGAGATAAGTTATAGAGAAGATTTTATTATTTGCGATTATTTCCGGAAGAAATATAAATTATTTAAATCAAAATTATATGTTATTTCATTAAATAATTCCCGTAGTTTGTTCCCGTGATAACACATTTGAGGAAATTACCATAATATTCATATATTGATATAATATTTAAAGTAGCCCAATCGTCTGTAGACCAATTTCCAGAATCATTGCCGCTCGCAGAATAAAACGGTGCAACTTTGACAATCGAGTAACTTTGGCAGTTTGTAGATTTTCATCAAAAGGATCGATTTTCCTATCACTTGTTTTATCATAATGGATGCTATATCGAAAGTATTTTACGGTGATGTGTGTATCATTAGGTCTACACAAGCCAAACATGTTGGAGAAAGTATAAAGGAAGAGGGAGAAATATAACACATTTCACTGTTTACCGCTATGTAGTGTAAGGCGTGTGCAAACTGAACTATTTGTTTCAAGAATATACTACTTATAATAATATTACATTACTAAATTATCACTAATACTATTACTACTACTAATAATAATACTTCTCATTCAATATCATGTTGTACTACGATACCACATTTCAAAAATGATCTTTGATTCGACCTCGCATATCGTCATTGATTTTATCTGAAAAAATAGTCTCCAATTCACATGCACCTAACCATTATTGTCTGGGCCTAAATCACATTACTGATGAATGAATAATTGATGAATGATGACACATTATATTCAGTAATAGAGTCAGGGTGCATCAACAGCCCCATACATATAACGCCTAGCGCCACGTGTGATATTATGATATTATGAAGCTCCATTATTACAGCAATATAATATTAGTCAACGATGCTATCGACGGAACATGTGATTCATATTATCTACCAGTACGTTGTAATGGTCACGCGTGTCATTTTGTGCTCATGTGGAATAACGCATTATGGACATGATAGAAAACGAATAGGCACGCGGGCACTATGCTTAGGCCTACTTGACCGACATTTTCTGATTGAATCGAGTGATACAATGTCCTGTTTGGAATATATGTGAGTGACTTAAACGGTTGCCGGACAACTCCTACCCGGACAACTCCTACACGCACAATTGCGACACAAAATGTGACCCTTACCTCAGACCCTATGAACAGTTACGCTGGCCATGAGAGGGAATTGTCAAGGTGGAAATTGTCCGGGTGCCAAATGTTCGGTCATGACAAAAAAACAACATGGAATAACATTGTCAATATCATTAGGCTACATAGAATCTCGCAAGTGACTGCATACATTGTACGATGTATATAACATTTACTACCGCTCAAACGAACACTGGGGGTTAGTGTACCCTACAGTGTTCAGAGAGGAAACATGCGGATATGAAGCAGCATTATTATATGTTTTCCGGCAAATTATGTTATGAGACTATTTCCTTTTGACGCGCAGAACGATGGTGTCATTCTTATACAAAACACCAGAGCATCGTGTAAAAAGAAATAACGGAAGAATAATATATATATATATATATCAAAACTATATTTTACGACACTTCACACAAATTTGAGGGAAAAACTAACACAAACTCCGACTAACAAAAAGCCATCTTGAAGAGATGGGTCTTCAGAGTTGTTTTGGAGGAATGGATGAGATGCTACACTGGTGATGTGGATAGAAAGTATCTCACTCGGCCTCTCACCAGCGACAAAGAAGGATCTGTCACCGAGGAACAAGTGCATGTAAAAGGTACAGAGAGAGAGAGAGAGTCTAGTGACGTGGTGCTAGATTACACAGGCAGTCAATGAAGTGATCTAAGGACATCAGTAGCATTAGGAATTACCAAGTCTTCTCTGACTCGTAACTCTTTCCTTCATTTCGTTTTTTCAGACACCAAATCGGAGCCAGGGGAGCCTTCTGGCTACGTACAGCATTGGGCCCATCCGAGAGTAGCCGAGTTCCTGCGAGGTTAGACTATCGTAAGGAAAACAGGGAGATAAGACTGACGGAAAAATAATCGTAGAAGCTGAGGATTTATGTGAATAAACAGCTTCTAGTTCAGTAATTGCTCGACATCACCAGCTCACCGGATTGCCAGTGGTTATTCCAGTGTACTCTTTGAACATTCCGACCGACACCGAAAGAAAATTCCTTTCACATTTCTCTCTTCCCCGAGGAAATGGAAGATGCTGGGGACTCGATATTCTCGACACCGACATGCGTCCAGCTCGGGATCCCTATCCCAGACTGCCCCGGGGGCATGTACCCACTGAGAGAGCCGCATCCACAGGCAGGGGACGGTCTATCTCCGTTCCCCATCCCGAACTTCATCGACCCGCGCTGCGCGGGGAGCTTCATGAACCCCTACGGGCACGGGTATCTACCCCTCCCGAACCCTTACGGATTCTACGACCTCGAGCCTAGCTTCATCCGGAGGCGTAACGAGAGGGAACGAGAGCGCGTTCGGAACGTTAACGATGGCTACGCGAGGCTCCGAGAGCACCTTCCAGCTGAGAACGCGGAGAAACGGATTAGCAAGGTGGAAACCTTAAGACTCGCGATAAAGTATATCAAGGAACTTCAGCAGGTGCTGGACAATGGCGGGAACGGGAAGGAGAACCATCTGATGGCTGGAGATATGGGTGACTCAGAGGATAAGGAGAGTGGGTATCAGAGCAACGAAGGAGAGAAATAGAGACACGGAAATTATATTATTTATAACTATATACACGAGCTATTTATATAAAGGTGGTTCATCGGAGGAGATGGTTGCGTTAGATGCTATCATATGTATACTTCAGACCTGCTGTGAGATTCTGCTAGAATAATTGAGTAAATATTTATTTGAATCAGCGGGGGGATCCAGACTTGATCTCACCCTCCGTCCTAACAGCCGTTATAGCAGGCGAAGAATATGCTTCGTGATGAAAAGTTGGTTAATGTCAACCTCTCATAAAGTATCTCATGATTACGACGATTGGGTTAGCAAGGGAGTGTGTGGTCAATTATATATATATATATATACATATATATATATATATATATATATTGGTTATTCATCCATCGCTCCGCGCCACAGTCTAACGTTTTATAGAGGTACTCACTTTTGAACGTTTGAACTTTTTTTAAACAGAAAAATGTGTTCAACAATTGAAGACCTTTCTGAAGTTTTGGAAATATGAACACTGCTCTCTATAGACTGGCCCATATAGGTGGAAACTGATGTCAACCATTGGTTGTTACACTGTGTACTGTGCGATGTTTATTCAAGTCGAAGATTCTGATTCGTTCTCTCCCGATTATCTTCCAAACTTGTTCAATTCTGACTCTTCGGCTCCAGGAGAGTCGATCAGTACATTGAAGTTCATCGTTAGCTAGCCCGTCTTCACTGATATCGGCTGGTACTCAATTGTCTCTTGGATGACCCAATTTTGTGGAATGAGATATAAGGCTTTGCCCACACGTGGAGGTTCTTAACACCCACCATATAGCAGTAATTATGTTAATTCACTTCAAACAAGTGACCGTAAAATGTGTCACTTCCGAGTGTGGTATAGCAGACTGAAATGCTCAGGATTAAATTCGATCTTTTATCCGACTATTCGTTGGTTCACTATTTCATTTTCAGGAACATATTTAATAATTTATCCGTTGAATGAATGAGCGAAATGCCACTATAACATTATTGCGTTCATTACGAAAAATTGTACAAAACATATAGAGTGAAATATATATTGCGAGAAACAAAACTTCATTTCTTAAATTGTAGTCCCAACTTTCCGAGTATTTGGATAATTTGACCACTGAGCGTCGGCCTTGAACAGTTGTGTAAGTTCTTCCGAAGCTGCACGGGCTAATCGCCGCCCCGAGATTCAACAGGACACCTTCGTCTAGGTACAAATGTATATTGGTTCATAGCTCTGGTTTCCTCTTGGTAATGCCTGGGTCGCTCTTGCTCTGCCAGTGTTCTTCCATTCACTTTTCTCCTTCTCCTTAGTCTCTCATGCCTGGGGGTTGGAAGGTTGCCTTACATTGTAAAACTGCCATAACTCATCAGAATTGATAATTAATACATCAATTGTTCGACTATGTTATCGTCGTTAATTGTGAGGGAAATATTTGTTATGTTGTATGTACGATCGTTGGACATTGTACATAAGTATACATTATATATACAAGAACTATATACATGCTGATGATAATGTGTCAAAGGTCACACGTACACTCGCCTGGACTGAACTGCGCGAACAGTGAACAGAGTAATGGAGATATCGCTCATTATGACGCAGGGCAATGTTCCGGAATTCCTCTGAACAAAATATCGTTTCCATCACACTTGCAGACGGAAGCATAGTCGACGATTTGGTAGATGTAGAGCCTATTATTTATAAAGAGTCGAGCTAGTTTGAAAATACCCTGTAACGATAAGTCTAAAGTTCACGAGGGTTTAGCCCCCGTGAGCATGCGCCATGATGCGCGTTGATAACAGTTAACTAGCTTATCAAGATATATGTTGCGCATAGTTCATTTGGGCCTTCGTAATTAATTCGAATGCACTTGATTTGACTGAGCCATGTCAGCGTACGACAAACGTGTTGGTAATTTGCACCGTCGTTTCCCGCCCTTGTCACGTGTTTGCGCGCCATTCAAAAACACGTGCTCGTCAAAAG
>JAUOBX010537941.1:0-10039 GCA_032360705.1 Eupentacta quinquesemita
GATGTTGAACAGCGTTCCGGTTGGAGGGGTGCTGACCAGGGTTGGTACCTGTCCAGAATTGTCGATGGCGATGATTGGACGATAGTTCACTATGACTCCATTCCGACCCGATTCCGAGTTTATTACAACGTTATCTGGGCAGACCTGAAAGGTAGGTGGCTCAGAGTCAACGGTACCTGTTGGTAAGACGAGGCAACAAACATCGAATAAAATTCCTCTGGGCATTTCAAAGTTTGGTATGAGAAAAGCGTGTTGATGTGGTGGGCAGGATATAACAAATTGATGGCAATGATTGTATCATAGTTCACTATGACACCATTCTCATCGGATTCTGAGTTTATTATGACGTTATCAGGGCAGACCACAAACGTAGGTGGCTCATTGTGAACGGTACCTGTTGGCAAGACGAGGAAACAAACATTAAATAAAATTCCTGTGCGGATTTCAAAGTTTGGTATGAGAAAGCATGTTGAACTTGATGTGGTGGGCAGGCTATGGCAAATTCCTCGGGGAGAGAGCTAATCATTTAATATACCCCAACAGAAAACCAACGAAAGGGATAGGACATGGATGGATTATTGTCTTGTGGGAGATCCAGTGATCCAGTGCTCATTGGCTCTAGTCTATTTGGTAACCTTGGCACTTGATTGCTCAACCCAGTAATAAACATTGTTACATAAAAACATAACATTTGGTATGGGATGTTGTATAGAAGTCAACAGACAGAAAAGCGGATCATTCTGATCTCATTGAAATGAGTCTGAAGTCATTTTTCAAACAAATTGAGATTGATACAGTTCCTGAAAGAGCATTTTGTTAGCTTTAAAATGATATATAACACTTGATATTTGTGATTCAACTTGTATTACGAAATGTCACTTGAATTTGAACCCAAATCACATGTTCAGTGCCAAATGCAGCTATTTTTTTATAGCTCTCACGCTCTTCGAGTGAGTGCGACTTCCGACTCATTTCAATGGGTTGGGTAACATATGTTATATCACTGAACCACACATTCTGATCTTCACGCTCATCTTATTCGTATGTTCTAATCGACATGATTTATCCACATAATGCTGTCACAAGAGTAGCACGGTGCGAATACCATAGAAGAGACTACACACTAGTCTCCAACTATATCAAAAACCTGTATTAGAAGACACATGCACTATTTTATATCCTTTCAAAGTTTTTTTTTTCCATTTATTTTATTCAAATAAGATTCCAGTGGATTGTAGTCACAGTTACAATTGGCTACAGGTACACAGAACAACTGCAAGTTTCAAATTGATAATGCATCGATGCACTGCGAGTAGGTTTGTGGAGTATACTACGTAAATGGTATGAAATATGAATATATTGTTTCTACATACAGGGCAAGTTTGCCTGGGATTCTTATTTAGGGAAGGATGGATAGATATGAGGGCTTTTTTGCAGAAATGAAAACCGGGTGATGGCCTAATATAGGGGGATAGAAAATCCTGATGAGCTAGCTGATGGATTAGCCTATTATGATGTCATACCAGCTTTAACCCGTGAACAAAGGCCCAAGTATTCATTTATTACCATGTTCAAAAAAACATTACTAAGTGAGAGGATCATAATAGCAACAAGTTGGAGAATCAGAAGAGTACAAATTCATGGCACATTCAAATTATAAGAATGTTTAACATTTATGACCAGAAAGCCAAAAGGCTTATAGTGATTCCTCGACTCCAATGACCCATGATGGCCTCAACAATGGAGATCATGTACTTTCCCTGGGACACCATATACCACAACACTTAGACTTCGTCAAGGAATGAAGAATGGCAGACAAGCAATAAGGGAGTCACACTTGTTAAGTCTAGAAGTTGAAAGTTTGTGAGCAACAGCTCTGGCTGTTTTTCCCCCAGTTTTGGTCATGTCACGAATGTTCCTGTTGCTCATTCCAACTAACTTGGGCGTTCCAACTAACTCCGCCCACGGAGCAGCATCTGCCTGAAGTAGGTGCAAAGCAGCCCAGAATATGGACGGACTTCTGATTACAGAAACCCAGTATCGAAATTGATATTCAATAATGATGGCTTGTCTACTGAAGTATACTAACCAACTTGTACTGTGAAGCTACAGCTAGTAGTGGCACCTCCGTTATCGACACAGTCACAGGTTACAGTGTTGGCCCCTGTCCCTTGGAAGAAGCTACCCGAGAACGGATCACACACGAGCGAGGCGACATTCCCGTCTGTATCGAAGCAGGTAGGATCAGCCCAGCTGGCAGAATTGCCAAAGTTACCTGGTAGCGACGTCACAGCGACTGGGCCCGGACAAGTTATGATGGGTGGCATGTTAGGACCTGTGTGGAGGTGGAACACATCATAAGGTCATCGGTCAGGGCCAAATGTAAGAAATGTATTTGCACACATTGAGTGGAACTATAATGCTACATGCACAGCCTGATTCTGTGCTGTAGTAATGCTCTATAATACAGATTCTTATGAGACAAAGAGCATTGTCCTGATTCTGAATGATCAAAATGTGGTTGCATGTCCAACTTCTTCAGCCAATTATCCACATTTCCTGAAGGACATATCCAGTTTTAACACATTGTGTTCCTGATATACCCTATGGAAGTGTGATTTGTTTAAGAAATGTATTTCCCAGCGAATATAACCCTAACTTAGACCCTAACTGTGCTAACTGGGTGACTTCTTCTACAAACTCATGTATGTGAGTGGTTGCGTATCACGCTCATGTCCTTATGGAAGTAAGTAGCTAACTGGTTCTCTGTATCAGAATTTAACAAGTTATCATTCACTGCCACATACTAAATTTGCATAGTTTTACATAAATCACATGGTATTTATGATTTTTTCCTTCAACCTAATGGGAAGGAATCGGAACATGTGAAGTGGAGTTGACATGTCCACTGTAATTCAACAAAGTGGTTTGAACCAATAATTTCTGGTCTAGTATGGCAACCTGACTCTTTGAAGAGAAAGCAACACCCACCCATTGGGGTGTTCGTGTAAATGCATGTGCTTGGATTGCCAGCAACCATTGGTTATAATGGAGAAGAAGATCCCATGAAGCTATTCTCCCAAACATGCTGCTATTTGAAGACAGCATGGAATCAAATTATTTTGTTTTTTCATTCTCATTTTTGTGAATGGACTCTAGGTTATTCGAGTCTAGGTAGAATCAAGAGCAAGGCTGAAGAGGTGATAAAGCCAATCAGCCAACTTTGAAAATTCTCCCCGGGTCTCCCTATCACGTGACATGATCACGTGCCTGTAGATTAACTCATTACCTACCAGGCAGGATGAGCCAGGCGAGGCTAACGCCCATGGCTGACCATTCAATGGCGGATGCCACGCCCTGTTGCCCACTTGGCACGATCCTGGGGCAACTACTTCAGCTTCGAGCGACGTGTGACACCGTCAAGAACATCTGTAACCTATATGATACGTCGGCTAGTATAGGGCTAACGATCAAGACTGAACTGTTGGGAATTTTCCAACAGTGGTAGGCAAAGGGTTGATGCACTTACTTGTCACTATGACTTGGAACAAGCATATACTCGGGTTGAGAGATCCATCAGTGAATGTGTAGGTAATGGTGGTAGGAGGGCCAGCAAAGAACACGCCTCCGGGTCGACCGCCCTCCACAGTGACAGTTGGCGGTGCACCAGAGTTATCCGTGGCTGTTGGGACGTCCCACACCACTACTGCAAACTCCTGTCCAAGAGCGGCGGTTTCAACGATTGGAGCAACTGGACAGCCGCTCACTACAGGTGGTGTCACATCTGGGAAATTTAATGGAAATGAGATTTATTCATACATGCTGTATGGGAGTGAGACATGGTGCTTGAGAGAAAAGAAAAGAACCTGCTCCCGGGACCGCCATTTTACGTCCCCATCCGACGGATGATCAGTTAACTCCAGGATCTAACCACTTTCTCAGATCCTGGAGGAGCGGAAGCTTTTGGTTTTTGCTACATGTTTTTTGTATTTGCGAAGTGCAACCACGATAACTGCGTTCAGCCGACCAACGAGACTCATTGCAACTAGCCGACAACAAACCACTGCGCCACAGCAGAGCCCGGTCAGCAAGATCCCGCCAGTCGTCACTGTGAGTACAGCCACCACTGGAGAAAAACGTCTGATGGTGATTGTGGGAATTGAACCAAGACTAAACCGGACCCATTGTTCTGTCAAGCGTCACTGATACTGCTCGACCACTCTTCTGCTGCACAGCTGTACAGCCATTCACCATTCCCATTCCGTGGTTCCGTTCATATGATCCACAAAATCACTATTGGGCCAAAATTGACCTCAAAGTGATATTTTGCCCCAAACCCCTAAGTATTGACACATGTACGATAGCCAGACCGTTGATTGACCCCAATTTATCCGAAACTCACCTGTGACAGTAACACTGAAGAAGCACGGATCAGCTTGGTTCCCGGCAGCGTCGGTTGCCGTCGCAAAAACAGAGGCAGTTCCGATGCTGAAAAGCATCCCAGATTCTCTTGAGACAGTCACAAACTGTGGGATTCCAGAATCATCGGTAGCAATGATGAGAGGCCATGAAACGATGGCGCCGTTCCTGAAGCTATCCGAATTTACTTGTATGTTACCAGGACAGTTTCGAATTATTGGTGGTTCAGTATCTGCTCCAGCTGTAAATGATGGAGGAGAAACAAGGAAAAGCATACCCATTAATTATTGGTAGCGAGGATGGTCTATGTTAACTCAAAAAGTGCAGGGTTGATGAATCACTAATGATTACGGGTGATATCTGTTATTAGAAAAGCACCTCCCTGAATTTTGTGGTTTCTATGTTAGGTTAAATGGAATGACAGATTTTCCCCTCAAAAATCTGTAAAATTCTACAAAAGTCAAAGATCCTCTTGCCTAGTGGATATAATCTAACTACTGTCAATGTCCAGATAATGGGGTCAGCACTGCCTGAGCAACAGCTTCCTTAACTTGTGATCATATCAGCTAACTACTGTCAATATTTAAATAATGGGGTCAACACTGCCTGAGCAACAGCTTTCTTACCTAGTGGGTATACCAGGTAACTACTGTCAATATCCAGATGATGGGGTCAACACTGCCTGAGCCACAGCATCCTTGCCTTGTGATTATACCAGGTAACTACTGTCAATGTCCAGATGATGGGGTCAACACCGCCTGAGCCACAGCACCCTTGCCTTGTGATCATATCAGGTAACTACTGTCAATTTCCAGATAATGGGGTCGACAATGCCTGAGCAACAGCATCCTTGCCTAGTGATTATATCAGCTAACTATACTGTCAATGTCCAGATGATGGGGTCAACAATCAGCACTGCCTGAGCAACAGCCTCCTCACCTTGTGATCATATCAGGTAACTACTGTCATTGATGTCCAAATAATCGGGCGAGCACTGTTTGAGCAACAGCTTCCTTGTTTATTCCAGTTTACTGGAGGGACATCGCCTCACGCCAAGAGAAGCAAGATGCCTCAGCATATTGACTGCTGCTAGTCCAAAAGGCTAATGCCAATTATTGTAGCCATGCAGCAAAAGCATGAGTCGAACAACTACCCCGACAAGTGACCAATGTTGGTCAAATAACTTACGAGTCACTATGACCAGAAACGAGCATATACTCGGGTTGAGGGATCCGTCAGTGAATGTGTAGGTAACAGGAGTAGGAGCGCCGACAAAGAACACGCCTCCGGGTTCGCCACCTTCCACAATGACAACTGGAGGTGCACCGGAGTTATCCGTGGCTGTTGGAATCTCCCACACCACGACTGCAAACTGCTGACCGAGAGCAGTGGTCACTGAGATTGGAGCAACTGGACAGTTGCTCACTACCGGTGGTGTCACATCTAGGGAAGTAAATGGAAATGAGATTTATTAGCGAATGATGCGATGCAACAGTGAGCAGTATAACGAGTAGAAGATTGGATTAGCAGCTGTCTGCAGAGCTCCAGCTGTGAGTGTGTGCCTTGGCCAAGGTGATCAAACCATTCTAGACCGGTTACCGAGATTGGGGAAGTTAAACAGGTGCTCAATGCTGGTGGTGTCACATCTAGGGAAGTCAATGGAAATGAGATTTGACAGCAAATGATACGATGCAACAGTAAGCTGTATAACAAGTACAAGATTGGATTAGCAGCTGTCTGCAGAGCTCCAGCTGCGAGACCAAGAGTGGTAGCCCAGTTGGCTAGAGCGTCGATCTGGTAATCCTGAGGTTATGGGTTCTAGTCCCTGTTGCAACCTCGACCAAGGTGCTGGGTTCAAGTCTGCATTGCACCCTCGACGAAGGTGCTCCATCCCGGTTGCACACAATGAGTAGACAGTGATTTGTATTTTGTCGTCTACATGTATTGACCATCTCCTTCGCATTGAGGTCACGCTTCAAAAAATTGCCATTAAATTGATTCCTTGTTACAGTTAGGGTACCGTCGTAAGTTGTTGAAATGGATAACTCATCGTGGTAATCACTCACTAGTGACAATAGCATCACACTAACGGTGGTAATAACTTCCCTGTAACCGACTCGTGACAGTACAGTACAGTCATGAGTTGCTTTAATCGATAACTATTTGTGATCAAGAGCTCAGCAGTGACAATGGAGATCACAAACATGAATTTGCTGTCATAATTACCATCATAAGTTGTAGAAATGGATAAATAATTGTAGTACCAACTCACCATTGACAGTAACAGTAAAGCTACATGGCGCTGCCCTATTTCCAGCTTCATCGATGGCTGTGGCACCCACAGAGGCAGATCCAATGAGGAACAAACTGCCAGATTCTCTGGTGACAGAGACGAAAGGTGCAATCCCTGAATTATCAGTAGCAGTGATGATAGGCCACCCAACGATGGCACCATTTCTGTTCGGATCGGAATTAACTTGTAGGTTCCCTGGGCAGTTTAGAATAACTGGTGGCACAACATCTGTGCCAGCTGTAAATAACAAAAGTAGAGAAAGGTTACATGAAATAAAATATGAACATCTGAAATATAATGCCAGGGTATGATTCCCCTACAATTTTCTTATAATTGTTGGAGGTTCTCAGTTTGCGAGGAAAGCATTCACAAAACTCTTTCACTTCGTATTGCTCCATGCAGGAGCAAGATCCAGACACCACTATGTTTCGTGGTCTTTTTGAAGCGTACTCAGACCATGTCTGGCATGGGTGCAATGACGTTGTATTGCTCCATGCAGGAGCAGGATCTAGACACCACTTTTGTTGTGTGGTCCCTGTGGAGCGTACTGGGACCACGTCTGGCATGGGTGCAATAATTATGTCTGAATTGATCCTTATCAGTGGGTAAGATGGTTCATGATAGCTTAAAAAAACTCTTTCACTTTGTATTGCTCAACGCGGGAGCAGGATCCAGACACCACTATGTTGTGTGGTCTTGGTGGAGCGTATTCAGACAATGTCTGGCATGGGTGCATCAACTATGTCTGAATTCATTCACATCAGTGGATAAGATGGTTCATGGTAGCTTTCACAAAACTCTTCCACTTTGTATATATTGCTCCACGCAGGAGTAGGATTCAGACACCACTCTGTTGTGTGGTCTTTGTGGAACATGTCAGTGGGTAATATGGTTCATGGTAGCTTTCACAAAACCCCTTCATCTCTGTATTGCTCCACGCAGGAGGAGGATCCAGACAACATTGTTTTGTGGTATTGTAGGAGCGTACTCAGACCACGTCTGGCATGGGTGCATCAACTATGTCTGAATTGATTCACATCAGTGGATGGGATGGTTCATGGTAGCGTCCACAAAACTCTTTCACTTTGTATTGCTCCACGCAGGAACAGGATTTCAGACACCATTCTGTTGTGTGGTCTTTGTAGAGCATGTCAGTGGGTAATATGGTTCATGGTAGCTTTCAAGAAACCCCTTCATCTCTGTATTGCTCCACACAGGAGGAGGATCCAGATACCTTTGTTTTGTGGTCATGTCGAAGCGTACTCACACCATGTCTGGCATGGGTGCATCAACTATGTCTGAATTGATTCACATCAGTGGAGAAAATGGTTCATGGTAGCTTTCACGAAACCCCTTCATCTCTGTATTGCTCCACGCAGGAGGAGGATCCAGACACCATTGTTTTGTGGTATTGTTGGAGCGTACTCAGACCACGTCTGGCATGGGTGCATCAACTATGTCTGAATTGATTCACATCAGTGGAGAAAATGGTTCATGGTAGCTTTCAAGAAAGCCCTCCTCTCTGTATTGCTCCACGCAGGAGCAGGATCCAGACACCACTGTTTTGTGGTATTGTTGGAGCTGAGGTGACTGCTCATTTGCCTCCATCGAACTGCACATATACAAATGAACTCCCAAAAAACCTATGCCTAGCACCATCAGTCTCGTCACTTAAGAGTTAGGAATCACTTGGAGAACCACTATTTCACTCTTATCTTGACTCTGCTCGTGGAGCGCTTCGAGCCTTCGGGAAAGAGCGCTACATGTGTGAGCGTTTATTATTATCATTATACGGCTTAGCACCACGATGGGTTGGGTCCTAGTGTACACAGATTGAAGGCTAATCGCGCAAATCAAAGTTACTTACGTGCCACTGTCACTGGGAAAACACATGTACTTGGGTTGTTTGCAGCATCCCTGAAGGTGTATGTAATCAGGGTAGTTCCAATAGGAAACTGGCCCCCAATTCTCCCCCCATCAACGATCTGTGTTGGCACTGCACCAGAGTTATCTGTGGCAGTTGGGGCAATCCACACTGCAATTACACTGTTCTGTCCGAGCTGGGCAGTAAGGAAGACTGGGTCGGGGCAACTGGTGACCACTGGTGGTGTCTCGTCTGAAGGGAAGAAACAAGAGGACGTTCAATGTGTCAAAGGCTCCCACAATGATTAGGGGTTCTCTGCTATGCAAGGAAACAGCAAATAATGAAGAACAAAATCATAAAATATATGTCACATATTAAAGAAATTAAATTTTTTTCCTCAAAAATCCATACATGTGCCTGATAATTTACAGATAATTACAGTTGTTCCACACTATCCATATCAACTTTTTCAACATGAATTGTACATTTCTGGTGTGTATGAACAAGGTTGCACAATCTTATCTTGACTGGTAGTTGAGGGGTAAGTAAGTTTTTAGAAAGATTCTAATACAGCAAGTCATCAACGTGGTAATGTCAGCGATTACACGATCTGCATTCACGACTGCCCAGGTCACTAAGGTTAGTTTGAATCTCTCCAGCCAAAATAACATTGCTATATACCATCCTTCCAATAAATCTATAAATATCTGAACGAAATGGAAATAATCTAATTCATGGATTGACCTCCATGATGAAAGAGTTTTTCTCCAAAAATGGTATTCCATTCAATTTTCATTTCATTCATTCGTTCCATCACTGTTGGTAAAGCAAGAATTATACCACGGGTTGATCAAGTGAATATAATAACAAGAGTGAAAGGAAGTGGCCTAGAAATCCGAGAGGACTTGTTTGAGTAGATGGTTCACTAGAAATGATCTTAGGCATATAACCTATAACAGTAGCACAATGATATCATAGATATATGGACGAGGTAAGCCAGGTTTGAATTGAGGACAAGATATCTACAGCTGGATATTCTTCAATTATACATTAGGATTGTGATATTGAATTATTTGTGGAGCGTGGTAGCCCGGTTGGCTAGATCGTCGAGCTGGTAATCCAGGGATTACCAGTTCGAGTCTGCGTTGCACCCTTAAGCAATGTGCCTCATCCTGATTGCTCCCAATGAGTGGAAGGTGATTTCTACGTTGCTGATCGTGTGTAATAACCACCTCCTTCGCATTGACGTCATGCTTCGGAGGCATTGCCTTGGTCCGCGACCTAGCGAGGTTTTGCAGCTGACGATAGTGTCCGGCAAGTGAACCATAATTTTTTTCTTACAGTACTGTAGTCTGACCCTAACTCAGTGTTAGCGCTAGGATTCAAAGTTAAGGGGGAATTCCCCCTTCTGGATTTTTTGTTTGGGGGGGGGGTTTGTTTTTCTGTCCATTAACAACTTACTG
>JAUOBX010538163.1:0-10037 GCA_032360705.1 Eupentacta quinquesemita
TGTGGTCTTAGGTGTAGGTGGGTGAGGAAGCGACGATCCTATACAATTATGAGCAGGACCTTATCTGAAGGCCAATGAGAGTGCTAACCCACTGATTTCGATCTTGGATAGATGTCATAGCCCCTACACTTCGAACATCATCATCTTCGTGTTATATGCATTATTATGTTGGGTCTGATGACGTCACAAGGAGAACCGAAATGTCTTTATTGAGTCCACACAGTAATTACTTTTTTTTCATTCTTCTATAGGTGACGAGTGCGAGTGAAGTAGGCTACTGGTGGTGATCAGTGCACTGGAGGCAGTATCGAACAACATAAATGACCCCTCGCAGTACGCTAACTTACGAAGACAACACGTTATATACATACTGTATGTAGCATATATATACCCAGACGGGTGCTCTCGATCTCCCATAGTCCGAGTAGGATTCCGAGGTTTGCGGGACAGACAATGCGATGACCAACCTAGGAAATGGTTGTGGAAGAGCTGAATGATAATAACAGTCCTTTACTTCATGTAACCCTCGTCACATGACATGATATCTCCAGCACGCTTCCCAAATATTGACATGGCCATACCCATTGGGAGTGGTACTCATTCATTTAATCCCAAATAATAATAGTAGTAATATATCGTTTTTATGTAGCGCTTTCCCATGTGGATGACATTCTCACATTGTTTCAAAGATATTACCCTGATACTAGGGAACACTGGAACAGGCACGCTCTCCGACTATACCGAAGCGTGAGATGTATCCAAGGCGCACGTTGTACTCAGTCCACTCACAGGTGATTCCACATAACGCCTGAGTGGGATGAGGCAATGGATATGAAGCGCCTTGACTAAAGACGCACTGAAGAGCCAGCCTTTAGTCAGGACTCGAACTCGCAACTTTTAGATCACCAGCACCAGTGGCAGCCTCTAATTTATCGCCTGTAACTTGTTCGCACTCCTGAATATCCGCAGAGGCGCCCATTTAGTCCCTAGGTCGAGAGGAACAATGGAGAAGCACCTTGCCCAAGGGTACGCTGGAAACCTTCAGCGGCTCTCGCGAGATTCAAACGTGCGAACTTTTGATCAGCAGTCCAGGGCTCTGTAGAAGCCGTGATTGAGCGGTGACTAAAAATTAAGAGACATAGGATGTTCTTCTATCTCTTTGCCCATATGGTGCATCAATCGTGTGCGGAAGTCCCACTGAAGTTCTGGCAATTGAACTGCTGGAGGAACGCCCTACAACTCAACGACGTATCCACGTATGACACATGGATAAAATGGTCACACTATCCGGATGTTGGAGGCATGTGTCTGTACGTAGATCGGAACATCTCTGGGCGGTTCCTCGTGTCTTAGCCATCGTTCAAAGGAATTATGACCACGAATGTGTTAAAAACAAACTTGGTAAAAAGGCATTGGGTTCTCAATCTTTTGGCAAGTTAGAATGACATGGGTGAACAAGCTTTAGAGCAAAGTTAGCAGCACTCATCTGAGCGCACACTGAAGGTGCCTGATCCTTCTCATGGCTAAGACCACCCCATCCTCGTCAACAGAGAACTCAAAACTGCCAGTAGGAAATGGAGTTCCGTAGCTGGTTTCCGAGCAGCAATAATCGTGACCATGATGTGGTGGGAAAATGAGGAGCGAATGAGCGCCGTGAACATCACCTAGGTTGATAAAGGGTCAAAATTGACGACGCAGTACGCTGGGGGAAGTCAACAATTAGCACAAATGACAGGGGATAACTACTACAGGTCACAAGGTTAGAAGGGTAGGTTGACGATCAAGGTACATACGCGGTGTTCTGAGAGGAAGTCATATTCCGGCTATACTAGGGATCCTGGCTTCGACCTGAGGACTTTTGACCATACATATGTACTTACCATGGATAATATACATACCAACTATACTCACTCATCCGGACCTAGTCAAGTTGCCAAGATATCAATTCTGTCACTATTTTATATGGTTGACAAAAAAATTGTATAGCATTCCCCAAAGTCATTAGGCTTCAATAATTCCCATCAGAAAATATACAAGGCAGCATTATGCTCAATCGAAGCATTCATTCTGGACTTAACACGTGTTCCTGATTTTGACCACACTCTAAATCAGATAGCCCCAGGCGTAACCACTCAAACAACCAGCGTCCTCAAACTAGCTCACTACTAGCAGACTACCTAATTAGGCCTACTATGAGAAACATACATACCAAGTATGAATTTGGTGTGCGTTTTTTCATCATGGAAGCGACACCTTTGTTTCTTTTTTTCTCTCAAAATGGCTATCAGACGATATGTCTCTTAAATCATTTTAGGTGAACACGGAATTAAAAAACAGAAATAACTACGAATAACAACTTTCACTTCCTTTCAAAGCATATCCTGTTTCACATATAGAGCACCGAATACAAAAAATACAACTGGGATATACGTAGACCAACAAAGGATTACAAAGGAAAATATTACAAAGGAAACGATAGGTTATCATGTTAATAAATTAATTCAACTAAAAATTGTTTGTAAGATTATATTTTCCTCGGTGTTTCCTCGGTGTGTGGTTTGACACCATGCATTCTGTTGACAATATGCTAATTAAACCATATTAGAATTCCCCCAGAACTCATGTGCAGGAATTCCAACTTGGACAATTCCAGGTTCGAAGTAAGATTTGTTTATAATTATTGCTGAGAAAAACTCAATAGATCAGTTCGAACCCGACGATCATACCATTTTCCGTTACAGAGTTACATGATTTTGACTTGAAGTTTAGGCTATGTAGGATGCGCAACACTGAAAGCATCACAGCGTGCAATATTATTTGTTGTCATCGCAGTACAAATTTCTTCTTGTTCTCTCTAGAGTTTTACACAATAATTTCACCCTGGAAGGCTATAGCCAGCGAAGGGAGCTTTGGTGTTGTGAGTGCCTAAAGATGTAGGATAACTTCTGGGGAACGCTGGGCAGCTGGGTTATGTACTACAACACAAAGCAAGGGCACATATAGGGAATTATCTATGTTATACCACTGTAACGTCACATTCCATTGCACAATCAGTAGAATGAACCAACCTTTGGAAGTCGATAACTTTGCGAGGAATCTTGTAATTGCCAGTGATTGATAGACATTGATTTAAAGATATACCATGACATCTGAAGACACACGGCTGAACGCATCACTTCTGATATTGCAAAAATTTTGATTTGTTAGTGGGATTTATTTATGACTCTATGGTAACGACTCGGTTGTCAATAAAATAAAATGAACCCCTACAAACGACCGCAGTGGTTCAATACTGGTATAATGACACGAGTTAACTCACAACTATCCTTTCAAACCTTCGATTTCGCATCTAAACTATTTCGTTGTTTCTATTTTCCATTTTGCGCATCATTTTACACGAAGATTCTATTCAATTTACATATACACCAGCGACTAATACCTGACCTAAACATGTTATAATGTTATATATACCTAAAAATACTGTTATAATATATATTGGACTATATACAAACGTTGTAATGAATAAAATAAAATAACGTATAGACCTATATGTAATCCGAATAAAAAGTTAAATACCGATGAAACATAAATGAAACGGAACTCTCCAATATGAAGAAGACCTATACTTCTCTCTTTTCTGAACAAAGAACTAATCATCAGACTGATAGGTAATCCACTTGCTTACCCCAATAACAACTCTTATATTACGATGACAGGTCCAATTAGATACACACACTAGTGTGTATACATTACATATAGTCCGATGGGTGATCACATAATTAATGACCCGCCTACAGGAACAACTTTATTGTGATATAGTTTACACATCTCGATGGAGAGTGCACCAGTTGCAGGGCTGTGTAAATTTACCCAAATTTTTTGCCAGAGCAGATGGGGGAAAACAACGATGGCGAATGTTAGTTATTTTCATGTCACAAACGCAGGTAAAGCCAGCGGGATGGGATAAACATTGTTAAATAGGGTTAAGCTGAACAGTTAATTCAGGTACATACATAGCGCAGAGGCTTTACAGGGAATAAGTAGTATTGAAATACTTGGTGAAACAAAGGAAGTTACTGTACAATGCTTTTATGAGTAGGAATGGATAGATGCGAACTACACCATTGTTACTTCAATTACTTCATTCAATCAGGGGAACGGCATGCAAAAGAGAGGAAGATAAATGAATACGAACCGACGACGGAAAGTGTACAGAATAGCCAATAGCGGTAGTGACTAGCTGTAATATATGTTTTCCGAAGATGGACGCATGGTACTACGTACCGTTACATGGTAAACTTGGTGGAAAAGGGCTGGTTACAACAGACGGAGACACAATTGTCAGCATTCAATAGCAGATGCTGCATTTTATGAGGGGCAAAGCAGGGGTGCGGGAAAGGTGTGTGTGGTCAAGACAAAATGCGCCAGTTAATGAGTCACTAGTACCAAGTTCAGTGAGTTTGTTTGTGCCATTATTCAGTGTACAATTGGCATTTTTGCACGCGTCACTGTTGTCAACATCCTATCAATTATACGAAATATGCAATTGCAGACACCAGAAAACAATTGTTTTGTTAGGTCAGAATTAGGCACATCCATTCTCACAGTCCAACTGGGAGACACTTCCATATTTGTTTTCTTTTCATAAAGAAAATCGATGTGTTAATATATCACAGTATCATCGAGAGACTTATCTAGGGTATTTCCCCAAAGTATTTCACCAAAACTTTCTCGTTAATCACACTATAATACCAGGAAACTACAAGTAGCTGCCACTAGCGATGTCTGATTGCCCAGCCAATAGAATCATCTTTAGCGGATTCTCTACTTTTTGAACAAAAGCGAACTTGGCCATCAAATGACTTATTTCTATTTCCATCTTCCATCCAAAATGATGAGATTGAAGAAAACTCTTCCTAGTACCAAGGGATGACCACAGTTATTACGTCTACCCTGGCAATATCTGGCGGGATACGGTCATCAGGGGTGCCATTGTTGCTATCGTAGATAAATGTAATGTTCCCTACAAGAAAGGCGGATCCACCAGACATCACACTCACGATCCGCCGACTTCCCCAATTAACGAAATACTCCACCTTATGAGACATTCAATACATCGCTTTGAATAAATACTTGAATTCGGGACGTACGTGGTATTTGGCCATCATAAACTGTTCCTCTTTTACAACTGAGAGCATGCGTTCGTTATGCAGCGCGAAGAGTTATTAATATTCATTAGTTCGTCACTCCTCCGCCTCACCTCGTTTCGTCGTCTCGATCGTCGGTTCCGTCGGTTTTGTCGACGACGTCGTCTCCTCGTCGTCAGAGTCGTGCGTCTGCATACCCAGTTCATCGTACTCTTCCATGATACCCTTCACCATGACCCCGTATGCCTTCAGCCACGCATCCCTCATCTTGGGGGTGAACTTGTTCTTGAAGTCCTCTTCAAACTGCGCTATTAGGACTTCCCCGAGGATCTGAAGGAGGAAGAGAGTACACTATGTATACAGCCTGGATACACGTTCGGTATTACCGTATAACTGCTGGTGGAATAGTCTCAAAGCTAATTTACACCATACGATTTTTTCACCTGACTCTCCGAGTCGTTCTTACGCGCTGGTGTTTGATTGGACATAACGGGGAGGATGTCTGCGCGCGTTATGATATGGCCAATCAAACACGAGCGCGTATGTGTGGCACAAAATGTCGGTGGAAAAAACCGTATCATGTACATGAGCCTCTAGTCTCAGTTCAACAGAAACCATTCTCAGTAATATTTATCAGGTCCAAAGAAGAACAAGAAGAAGATTGTAAAAGTGACTCTGACAAACCTCGTTTGAACAACTGTAACTGTTTTGAGGATATGATAAGAACCACTATAATCAGAATGAGGGTTGTTGAACTACACTCCACGCTGAAATACCTGGGACGAAACGACGTAAAGTATGCGGGAAGCCACTGGGGCTATGAGGGCCATGGCTCTCCCATTCTCCCCCTCCTCATTCAATGTTGCAGTAGCTCGCGCGGCTGGAGGCAATATTGAATACAGGGTGGAGGATTTGGAATAGCTATTCTCTTGGCGAGCATTGAATCCACGACAAGAAGTACGTGGCAAACCACTGGGCTCATGGCTTCCCCTTCTCCCCCATTCAATATTTCAGTAGCTTGCACGGATGGATTGCGTGGAATTTGATTTGATTTGATTGCTACAGGTTCAGGAAGCCACTGAAGCTCATCGAGGAACCCTGACCGTGTTGATCGTGGATGAGAAACGGCGATAACTCGCCTTCTCTTTTCGACTAGTGCCCAGATGTTATCGAGGCAGGGATGTACAGTACCAATCCCAACCTGCTCCTGGGACCGCCATTTACCTCCCCATCCGAAGGACGATCAGTGAACCCCAGGATCTAACCACTTTCTTCTTTTGTTCATTGTTTTTGTATTTTCGAAGTTCAACCACGGTAACTGCCTACAGCCGACCAATGAGACTCATTGCAACTAACCGGCAACAACCCCCCGTAGTTTCCAAGTCCACTGCGCCACAGCGGAACTCGGAAACCGAGACCCCGCCAGTCGTCACTGTGAGTACAGCCACCACTGGAGAGAAACGCCCGATGGTGAATGTGGGAATCGAACCCGGAGTGAACCGGACCCATTGTACTGTCAAGCGTCACTGAAACCGCTCGACCACTCTTCCGCTTGCCAATTGTCTAAGCTACAGTTGGCACAGGTGGTAGCTCGAACTTTGGTAACGGCCCTAGGTATATTTAAGGACTAAGAATGACGAACCCATTCCCTAAATGGGAAGTCACTGAGAATATGGTGGAGAACACGAAACATTCAGAATGTTATAACTGGTTCCCTATCTGCCTATGTGATGGAACTAACCTCATAATGTCGTTGGAATACTTTCATTCCACGGTGTGTTTTGGCGACGTTCCTGAGCATCTCCATGAGGAGTTCTGGCTCATCTAACCCATCCACTAACGTCTGAAGAGACGCCATCACCCTCATGGCGTGGGCCTTCATTTTCTTATTTGTCTTTAGCTCTTCCAGCGGAATGTCTCGAAGTTGCTCGAACAGGTCTTGAGAGGGGTTGTCTTTTTCGAACAATCTGAAAATGAAAGCAAATGATGAGGGATCATCGATTGAATATGAGTATGCATGGGATGGATTGGTACATACGATAACCAGTCCGGTCGTCGCCACTACGCAGAATGATTCTTTATCGTTCGAGCGAATTGCAGGAACTATTTGATATCATAACGTCATTTTCGTAAGTTCTGGTAATAGCTAGCTTGTTCTAGAATATTGTCAGGACTGTGGAGATACGGCAAATTGTATTAATCTCCCATTGATTAGCGGAAATGGTGGTGCCATCATTGACGTATACCAGTGGATTCTTTTCATCTGGGGGCAATCTGCCCACAGCTAGTCGTCCAATTGTTTCTACCCTTCTATTCCCAGAGCTCCAAAGGCTGCAGAGAACTACTAACCTGCTCCTATGTTCCACAGCCTATTGAAGTCGATTGCTAACTAGGTTTCAGGTCTTTCTTCCTCGTATTCTCGTCACGAACCGACCTATTGACCGTCATTTACTCTCAACAAATAGTGACATTACTTTATTATCCAGAGGATTCACGCTGCGGCCAGCAACTCGTCGTTCAATTGTTTTTATCCTTTTATTTCCAGAGCTTCGGAGGCTTGCAGAAGACTACAATCCTGCTTCTCATGTTCCATAGCCTATTGGGGTCGATTGCTAACTAGGTTTCAGGTCTTTTCTCCTCGTATTCTCGTCACGAACCGACCTATTGACCGTCATTCACTCGCAACAAATGGATACATTACTTCAGTATCTGGAGGATCCATGCAGAAGTACCCCGCATCGTCAACTCCTCCGGGAGACAGGTGCATCTAGAGACAGAAGTGTCATGATGTCGGGCGACAAAAATGTACCGTGCCGTGAACTTGAACCGGGTTGGTTATTTTTAGTTCACTATGTCCTTCACATAGCCTTCCAGGTATCTCGTGACATGACACGGTTGGCGAATGAGCCTGCAGTGATGTCCAATTATATACGTTATATCATGTAGTGGTTATCACGTGTTGTTTTACCGATTCGAGGCACCGCGTGAATGTTCAGGATCAGGATAGACCACCTAGTTATCGACAGTGGTGGGCTCCATCTGCACTTGAATGATACGTTATACTCAAACCGGGTGAAGCTCGCGTACATTAGGCCATTAAGCAATTTCCAAAATAATCCAATCAATTGTTATTATTGATGAAGAACTATTCAGAGGACCAAGGTTGAGGTGATTATTTAAGGGGAACTTAATCATATTAGTCCAAACCGGACGTTCATACGAGTTTTCCGTTACAGAGGCCTTTGAAGTGTGTTCCATAATGATTGCCCCATACAGTAACCATCCTAGAGTGCATTATTGGTTATTGTCATTCTAGTACAAGTGTTTGTCTTTTTTCTTCAGAAATTCACTGCTAGCTTCGCCTACAAAAACGAATAGCCAGCGGATGGAACTTTCGCTTAGTGAGATGGGAGGTGCCAATGGTCACATTCGTAAAGAAACCGAAGAAAGTTTTTGCTGGAACGTTGAAGTATGTATCATGAACTGAAACAAATAAATACATGAAGAATTCTCTGAGATCTACTACAGCGACGTCATACGTTATGGCGCAATCAATATATGGATTCAACTTTGAAGGTCAATAACATTAGCTCCAATGATGACTACTCTTGTGTTGTCTTTCTAGTAGTAGTAGTTCTTCATTCCACACAAGTCTGCAAGTACGGTATGCTACGAATGTCAGAGAAACATTTCCCCTCTGACCCTCAACGTCAACACAATATATGTATTCGAATGGATATCAATTGAAATTGACAATAAACTCGAACTGAAGTTTATATGCGGGTAAGAATGCGGGGCAATGCACATTGATTCGCCGCGCATTTGTCCTATACCTAGCAAGCCTAAACTAAACTAGGGCCTGAATAGTAGCCTAAGCTGCTATCCTACCTACGAAAAGCGGCAAACACTCTTTTATGTAACACATTTTTGATTCAACAAAACTGTCCAGGAATCGTCACGATTTATAATTAGGTCTAATCTACTGGCGAGTGCGCAAATTTATTAGGATGTCACAAAAAAACAAAAAACAAAAAAAACAAAACAATTTTGTTATTTCCTTGCAATATGCCTCAACATGTCATGTGAAAGAGCTTGATGATACTCATGGTGATATTACTTTCAAAGTTTAGCTGTAATAAGAAAGTTATCACAATTTGAATGCCAAGTGCGCGAATCAATGGACCACCATGCTATTCCGAGAAACAAAGGAAGCAAAGTGAAATACGAAACACACACATAGGTAGATATTCGCGGTTATTGTCGTAGATCGTCGCAACATGGAACACGCACCTGGGCAGGTAAATACCTGTCAATGACCATTCACAATAGTGGAACCCACATGTCATGAATCGCCACCTGGATGCCTCTAATTCGAGAACAGTGTGATTATTATCCTCTCCGTAATCGGGTAATGGATGTAGGATCGTGTGTCTGACATTGTCTCAACCCATGGCTGTGCGAGATTCACCTTCGGAGATATCAACTTCGGAGACAACGGGAGGGGAATTATCTGACATGGTGCGTGTTTTTACCTGACCGTGGACTGTTGGTTATCACTGGTATGATAATATTATTCCGGTATTACGCACGAGAGACAATGGAATTAGGAGAGAATATAGATTAGCAACTTCGCAAACGCGAACAGACAGAACAGGCTCTCTCAAATACAAACGGATAATTTATGATTACTGGACCTCATTGCGGCTTGTGGACTTCCTTTGAATTGAATGATTCCAGCAACCTCGTGAAGAGAGACTTTAAACACGCCCCATGTATCTGATTAAGTGGTTGACTCTTAAATAATAATAATAATATATCTCGTTCTTATATAGCGCTTTTTCATGTCGACGACACGCTCAAAGCGCTTCACAGATATTACCCTTGATCATT
>JAUOBX010538274.1:0-10037 GCA_032360705.1 Eupentacta quinquesemita
TTACGAGCCTTACTGGAAGTCGATGAGATCTCGTTCTGTTTGGCGGATCTGGACGTGCCGTATGTAGTGGCGATACAGGGCATCGGGGGAATGGAGGAATGAATGCGAAACCGGGGGCCTATCAAAGGATAAGCATTGGCAATCGTCTCACGCAGCTTTCAGGCAAAGCAATTTTAGATTTATATATCGCAGATCGGGCAGTGATGAGCACTGTACAAACATTCGGCCGACATAAACGAATAAATTTATGAGCTTGAGTAATCGGCATACCAGCGATCAAAATGGGACGGTATCTCTGCTGTTAAAATGGTATATTGCTCTATTGCTAATCAGCTAATCGATTTGCCCAACGGATAGTATTATCGCCTAATAATGTCACTCCGATGCCGAATGCTGTGAACGAGTTAGGGGCAGTCACGAATTGATGGGTTAATCTGGGAGCGGGCAAATAGTTACCAAATAATTGTCCATGTAGCCTATAGGCCTACCATCCAACTGTATGTTGAGACTGGAAGCATGTAGGTATGCTATTATTAGATAGTCCAATTTTGAACAACGACTAGGTCTTACATTGCTGCTAAGTGCGAAACAGTCAATCTGTGGGGAATTGAACTGCTCAGTAAAATCAATTGTGCTGACAAGATGCATACAGTTTTTCTCTGGCGTACGGAGAGATTTATCATTGGTATGGCGTGGCGTGTAGTTGGTGTGTGGGAGGTTGAGGTCGGGACCCAATGGAGAGACGCCCTCACTCCTTGAGAAATCTATTGAAGGCACATTTACTCGTATGCCGAGAGCGGCTCTGAATTCTTCCTGCTAGCCAACTCGTCCTCTGGGAGCCCACACATGGCAGAAGGAACTGAGGCAAACAACGGGACACTTTTGTCGGCATTTCGAAGAGAGACACTGGGATGAGGGAATCGAACGAGATCGTTGACTGTATGGAGGACCTCGTATTTTGTTTTGGTTTCAGCATTCTGTGGTACATGCTGATTTGCTCCAAAACATTGATAGATTAGAGCATGGAACAGAAAAATATGTCAACTTCACGTTTTCCCTAGTAACCATTGGTGTAAGAATCTATCCACACGAAAACAGATTGGCTCGTTCAATTTACCATCGGTTAACAACGGTGTGTCCTCACTTGAGTGTGCATAATTGAGGACCTGCGAGGAGTCCGCGTACAATCAGTGCTCAGAAGGCAGCAAATGGCTACCCGTGGTTGCCAGAGAGCGCGCCTTTTCCACATGATTGATCAGGCTAGCATAAGTAGAGCGCTTTGAACACGTCATTGACGTAGAAATCCGCTGCATAACCACTGGATATGTTACATAGACTCGATTAGAGTTAGCAGTCTAGAAGACACAACAGGGGTCACGTCACCCCCTGACAGTCTGAAGTGGCAACTGTTACTTTGGGTGAAGCAAGCTAGTGCAATGTCAAGTAACTTCTTGCACATTTCTAGTGTCACTGGGCGAATTACCTACCCTGATTGGATGACATTCGAGGGATGGAATGGGAGCTACGGGTACTCTCCCATCGCTCAATATTGTTGTTCTGTCTTACCTAAGAACGCAGCTATGCCTACACATTCCAACAAATACAAAGTAGGATATTATCAAATTGCCAGTGACAATATGCACAAAATAATTATCTGACATTTCAATGAGTAATTTATAAATAGTGCGCAAAACGTTTTCAGTAACAGAGGTTTGCACCAGATTGATAACAGGTGAATGTTATTGAATTGGGGATGATTTATTCCATTCAACTTAATTGGTATGACTAGGTTCAGTTGATAGTTGACTGGACTCAACTTTGTTCACCAGAGATAGTTCGTAATTCATCAAAACCATTCACCTGCCTGCGAAAGGAAGCTCATCGCGAAGATGGACTCGAATCTGAATACTAATTTACCGACATAAACAGTGAAGTTGATGGTTAACCCGACACTGTCTGATAACCTGGTGATGGAAGTCAGCTCTTGAATTAAATTTGACGAACATGCGGCATTATTTCATAATTGACTTCGATTTACACTTCAGCTGTCGTGGAAAATTGTATATTTTGATGATATGTTACCAAACACTCCTGGTCAGCTTCAAGTTGGTGGTTGCCTGATGTTTGTTGGCTAACTTGAGCTGAACTTTTTCTTGCGAGGAAGTGTGATTGTGATTAGGTTACTATTCTGTTTTTCAAACCATCAAAATAACAAGAACGTTCCTTTCAAAATATATCGAACTGGTAATGACACTAACAGTGACTCAGCCGGGTAGTTACGTATTCACACGTAGTTGTGCATCTTATTTTTTGCAACTACTGGATATTGCATGCAACAAAATATGTCTGAGGGCCCGTAAATCCAGAATCCCAAATCCCCCCAAACCCCAGTCTGACCTTAGACAAATATCTGGGTACACTCACCGCGGTCGTTTGAAAATCTGCATATTGCATGGAGGGAGTGTGCCTACTGTCGAATGTGTGTTTGCAGTTTCAACTTATAAGATCAAATTCGGTAAACCCATGCAGCCAAATCGAGTTACATGTACGAAGATACAAGCGCTCAAGAATCGAAGGTGTATTTAATACAGCAGAAAGATCGTGGACAATGTACAGGCGACCGTTCACGGTGTTCATACAGACGCTGCGTCATTATTGATTGCAATGATACACATCGCGAAAATGGAACACAAACACTGAGTGACCAGTTTTCATCGAAATAAATATTGTTTTGAGTAGAAATGTTATTGAAACGGAAACAGTGCCCGAATATAATTGAAAATATTTCGATTATATTTATTGAAGGGACTCTATCGAAGTCATTGCATATGGAGTCGTGGATCGACTGATGGCGCCGTCAATTACAACAATGCGCTAGGCATCGAAATCCACATAAATTTCTCCGAATATTTATTTCATGCGCTGAAATCGTCCTCATCGCCACGCTCGGTACCTCTTTGATGATAACAATGCAGCCCACTGCACGAATCAGAACTTAATTGCCCCAATACATCCACAACTCTTGATCATGAATTGTTTAAAGCCTTTCACAAATCTGATTTTCTTTCGCGGACGCTCACTCTTCCATTAACACGCACTGGTTACAGTACAGAGTTATCACTCATATAGATTATAAAGAGGGATAGAAGTGTTGGGGTGGATAAATTGCTGTTGTCAGATCTGGAAATATTCGGCTCTAGCGTGAATTAATGGGTGAACCGCTCCGGAATAGTCGAACGTTTTGCATCGCCTCATTCGTGGGATCCCTAATTTCCCTCTTCCCTCATCTCAAGTTAACGACATCTGATTTTCCGGGCATTGACACTGCGAAATGTTGGGAATTACGCAATGCCATGCTCGCTTGTTGTCATACTGTATACTGAGGTTTGTTTACGGCTGGAAATAGCGGTCATAATTTCCCTCGTTTTTAGAGAATCGCTAAATTGATCATATTTCGTCGAGTTTTACAGCTCCTCTTGGTCGGATGTGAAATAGATACAATATGGATTTAAGCAGTTTAAATAGTTTAACAATTCAATTTTTTCTTTATCAGATCATGTCGTACGATTTTGAGGAACGACGCAGGACTATTAGTATTGCGGAAATTAAAAAAAATATTCATCTGTCATCTGGGCTATCAGTGCGCTACCTAAAACATCATAATTTATATGAGGGGAGGTTTCGTTCAACTCGATTAGAGTGATTCTATAATCAGTTCATAATTTACCCATTTTTCATCAACAATGACCCCTCTTCGGCCCAAAAATAAACAGCCTTCCTGCACGCATCTTACCCAACCCACACCAGCTTGATCGGCCCAGACAGGCTGAACTATTTTTCACCAACAATGACCCCTCATCGGGACAAAAATGAATAGCGTTCCTGTACGCATCGTCGGAAACCCACATACTAAATTTCAGCGTGATCGGTTCAGACGAGCTGGACTTTGCTCGATTACAAGTATTTTATCAACATTTTCAATTTTCCCAATTGTTCACCAAAAATTCCCCCCTCACCGGTACTTAAATAAACAGCGTTCCTGTGGCTTCGTTCCCGACCCACACACCAGATTTCAGCTTGATCGGTCCAGACAGACTGGACTTTGCTTGATTACAAGGATTTCATCACAATTTCTCAATTTTCGACCAAAAAGACCCTTCATCGGTAAAAAAATGAGTGATCTATATGATATCCAGAATCGGTGAAGGAGTGTGAACGAGCCCAGAGTGTCATCGGAAAGGTATCCGTGATGGGTCCTAAACCGTTAACAGGTAAGAGTTGTGGACTGTGTTTCGTTGAATTCGGTCTAGTATCGTGCAGCAGGATTCATTGTTATGATCAACGATTTACACAGAGCGTGACTGGTGAACGCTATTGTAGTATTGTTGTATTTCGCTTGATATACTGTCTCGCCTAGGTCATCATGTAGGATATGCTGTTTGTTTTACTAATGTGCTGAATTTATTTTCATTACATGTGCAGGCTGATAACATGGTATAATCATATTTTCACACTGGCGGTGTTGGGTGGGATTCATATTCAAAACGCGGCGTCTATGCGCAAAACTGAATTTATGAATTCGAAATTTTCCCTTTATCGTATAAAATTGATGTTCATAATAACTTATCACCATCATAATTTATGGTATTCGAAATGTTCTGACCTACTGCGCGAACCTTTGATGTTGAATACACTTCAACACAAAATCAAATATGACGAAAGAGCAGAAATGTATGGACCCCTGACAGAATATTCTAACCGAAAGCCAACCACAACATTATTGTTTAATTTTTTTTTTAAACTAATCTTAAATATAAATCCAAGACGAGTCTACAAGCGCATAGTAATTCCGTCGGTATGATTTAATCAAAGAGATGTATGTATGCCTTATACAGAAAAAGGTTCCCTGGATACTCAAATCCACTAAACAACAGAAACAATTGTCAATTTCCCAAAATGGTTTCCTCTCTCCAGATGATCCTGTAAACGAAATGTGATCACTTCAATTCCCGAGATACTCGAATCGGCGCCGAAAAGTTACACCATAAATGAAATCGTGTAAAACGCGCATTTCAGATGCGGCGATGATGTATCTGTCAAGAATGACACAGAGTCTCTTTACCCGGGTCAATGCCCGCATCTCCCGCGGGATGACCAAATCAGAAGTCGTTAGAAAGAAACAGATGAAATACAGAGGGAGAGGCACCACAAGATGCTGAGGATTTTCGAGGCAATTAACCACTCATGTCAGGCATCCTAGAATATCTCATCTCTTTAGCGTGGCCCGTGAAAGGGCGCGTGTTGGGTTACTATGAATTAGTATGCAAAACGGCCTGCGTTGATTCTCCTCCCTCGAACTCGCGGTATTTTATCATTGACATAGGGAATGTACGTTTCTCCTATTACTAGCAACACTGTTTAAAATGCCACTGACAATTTGCGTACACTACTGTAAGAAGACCAAAGTAACTATTATTTATGTGATTTACAGTTGTCTAATTCAATGCTGATTAGTTAACATACCATTACATCGACAATGTACCGTCAAATAAATTGAAATACAGTCGAATTGTAGGGAACAGTAACGTCATATATGCGAAATTCTTCTCAAATACTGATTTTGATTCATTCTAACATTGATAACTGCAAAATCCAATGTGTAAATCATATCAGCATACATATTCTATAAGATTATCAAACAGATTCACATTCAGTCATTTCCCTGTGTTAGAACGTAGCACGCATGAGGAAGTCATGCAAATTACGATTGATATTCTCACGATTCTCGCGGAGTTCAGACCCCTGCCAACATATTACGCCATACTAGAATTGATGAGGTTCTAGATCATCGTAAATAGAAAATTAACTACAGACATCAATGGATTTGTTAAGATCATCGGTAATTAAATAATAGGCTTGAATGTGGATAAATTCAATATTTGAGGAAATTTGAGGATGAGCTACCAGATGAAGTAGTGGAAACAGAGAGTTGTTCAAAGAAAGACTGCAACAGACAAGGTTATTTGAGGGCCCTTGGCCTGATATCCTCCAGCTATAACCTTTCTCAGATTGAGAGGATCCCGAAAGAGAGTGACATTTCAAGGTTAATCAAGGTGAATACTATATACATAATGAGAGTCAACGCAATTTCGAAAGCGGGAAAAACTTGGCGACGCAAACTATCCTTACAAATAACTATTTCTACGTTCATCGTTAACTCTGGTTAGTGAATAAATATGTTATTAGTTTGAAAACAGATTTGTTACTTGTTCAGGTCCTGTCAACAGCGACCCATTCATCATTTATACGGACAATCTGTATTGTGATTATAACATAATATCCCATCACTCTTTCATATGCACTTTATTTATTCCATTATAAGCATACAGCTTCTTCATCGCTTTATCAACCATTGTATAGACGACCAATGTTTTGATTCCGTGACTCCTCAATTTAATATCATGCTCAGCAATATTTACCTACGAGTTACAAAAAGGTAGGCTATCGACCCAGAAAATAGTCACTTCAAGTCGGTGCTCTGTTCTGAAATTAGAGCCTATTATTGCAATCAATCACGGGCGCAGCGTCCACTCAAATGACGCAAGCGGTCACTTCCGCTTTGACCGCGTCAAATATTCAAAGGCTGCGTTTTTCTATACATACGCACTGTTGTGCGAACATGGTGGCCACTTATGTCACCTATACCATACTCTGGTAATTTTATCACGAGAGGGTAATTCATGAGAGTAACAACTTGCAGTTTGTTCTCTTCCGCCTGTTGCACCGATTTTTCGCCAAACGTATAACCTATTCCTGTAACCCAATGATTAATATAATCGATACGCAGGTTTTTATCATTGAGGAATAACTTCCCATCCAAACCATTGCTGTCACATCTTCTGCAGATTAGACTACAACACAATTTCCTCCCCCACCACACGAAGCATCCCGTTTGACATTTCGCATGCAGTGTACTGACTGGTGCTTTGGTGCATAGATGTGGCGGCTGAAGTTATCGATCGGAGCGAATGCTTTAGCACAAACAAGTAATTTAATCAAAGTTTGATTTTTCGTTCCCGGGACCAACCGACCGGAAAGAAACGGGTGAAATTACCTCCACACTCTGCAACTACACGCGACCTTACTGAGTCCACTAGCACGTAAACTATGAAAATGCACTGATTGTAAGAGGCTGAAGGGGCATGTTACACGCGACAGGAAACGAAGACTCGGGGAGGAATGGCTGACGGAGAAAATTAAAGAGCATATACCACAATATGATCTGAATTATCAGAGATAACTATATTCAGATGTGGTGTTATTTGTACACGGTCACGGACTTCCATCTACTTGACGTTGTTGGTTGGTGTTTGCATGGTACCAGATAAGAAAGGATTACTGGGAATTGCTGTTCAAACTGTACTAGTCACTTGGTATCGTATTGTGTTTCATCGTTTCGATTTACTGGGCATAGCCGGGGTGGTGCATATCGCAGTATACAAGTTAACAGCGAGGGATTTGGGCTGCATTTACACCAGCGAGTTCCCTTACGATTTCTGAAACCAGGCTAACAATTCAGGCTACCGAGTTAGTGCGCTGATCAAAGTGACAGTATACTATGATTGAAAATCAATCAAATGAGTAATTATATGTATATCCTGAATGGAAAAAGGTCAAGTGTTTTGACTATTGAGCTCCCATTGCAACGTGTGTTACTGTAATGACAAAGCCTTCCATTCCCACCCACTGCACAATCCCACAGCCATGCCAACCTGCCCTTACAATAACCGCTTCCTGGTGTCACGTTTGCTTCACGGGATACCGTGCTCCGACGTTTTCCCCCTGTTTCAGACTCTCGGTGCGTTGTCGCCAGAGCTAGTGGATATTGATTGGAACGATGGTTTCAGCGCAATCGAATAATCTAATCAAACTTTGATTTGCGTCCCTGAACCTAACCGACTGGAAAGAAAGGGGTGAAATCATCGCCATTTTCTGCAGCTAAACAAATTTGCGCTGCCACGTGGGCCGTGAACGGATCGGGAGAGACTGGAACAAATGCCTACACGAACACGAACTAACGATGGAGGGCAGTGGATTGCAGACAAACCCGAAGGGGTTGAAATGGTGGCAAATCATTAATAAAAGTCGCCAACGCTGATTTGGTCTGTCTCGATATAGTGGTCATGCTGTGTGGTGTAGACGATATGCGGGGTATCGTGATTCCATAATAGAGATAAAATAGCGGGACGTGTATAGACCATTATAGACTGTTAGACCATAATACGACCACGCGTACTCCTAAATTTTGCCCGGTTCCTGGGCTGTGATGAAAATTATAATGAAACCTTCGGTAATAGTATTAGTGGACAACTCCGGGGTCAAGTATCAACAAGAACGATGCGTAGTGATTCACTGCCTCTTTGCCACACAATTACAATGACCTTGAACTAGGCTAGAAACAATAGGGATCACGTACTCCAACCTATAGCCAACCTACATACCAAGTATGAAGTTCCTGGCTCCTTTCTTACAGTTGAGGCTGTGATTGGCTAGTGGTGTTGTATACAAATCAATTGTACTCATTGTTAGGATCGGGGATTAGGGTTAGTGTTAGCCAGTAGGGATAATAATTGTAATAATCTCACTGACCCATTTTCTTATACTAGTTACAAGGTGTTTACAAGGTTTTTGGACGTTGACTTCTGTTAACCTCAGATGACCTTGGACCATACAAAAAAATAATAGAGAACATGTACTCTGTATGGACAACCTTTACACCAGTATGAAGTATCTGCACCGTTTCATCCATTAGTTATTGTGTTCACAAGGGGCGTAACATACACACATTCATACATATACATATACATATACATTCATACACACTCATACACCATCGCATAGATTCCTTTTGCCTCCGGCACGGGATAAGAAACAACAAACATTGCGTTCATAAGATTCTCCGATACGAAGTTAGAGCTATTGGCAACTTGAATCGTGTAAGTTTCGGGATACAAGGACCATTTGTTCCACACCATTGTTATGCATCGACACATCAACGGTCAGTCAGATGAAAGTTATAGAGTGAGTTAGTAGTTACCTGGCGTTACCTGCGCATACAATAAATAATAAATTAAATTATTAAACGTTTTTTGACGGAAAAAAAACAACACATAAAAAATGATATATGTTATAGGCTTATCGAAATTCTAATTCATTCGCATATTGGACCGAACTTTGAAGATGAATTACTCCGCAGAAGAACTCGTACAGGGTTGGGTTCTCACCTAAATGTCTAATTTGTCATGTCTTCCACCTTTTAGTTGTCCCTCAGTTTATTTCACGGGTGGTCATCATCATAGACATACGCTTAACCTGCTGACTCGTATTAATGAAACAATGTTGGCCGACGATAACATTCCGAACACCACAATCCATAAAACAAAATTGTGTTGTACCCTGTCTGATAGCTCTTATGAATCAGTAACACCAGTGATGATATCGCTACATTTTATCGTTAGTTAGTTGGTTATATTGTAATTAACTCAGTCATCATTTTTAACAATCCAAACATCTTGGGGAACGACGTATCTGATGAATGAATACCAGGATGAGTTGCATTATGTTCATTTCATTATTCATAAATCATTATTTTTTCATGAAGTACGTCTTGTAACACTACAAATTACTATATGTAGAGCCATTATACAGTAGTATGTCCTAATGCACATGGCGACTAGAAACAGTTTCGGAGTTATTCTAGGCATCACTCAGAAGCAATGACGCCATCAATTTGAACATAAATAATAGTTTAGAATTGTATACAGTAACGACGCTTCATCGTACGTACAGAGCATATACCGTCTGGCCAAAGGTTCACCATAATGCAGTTCAATCGAATGTATGTACACTGCCATAGACTCACTGATGTTTAATACTTCAACCAGTTAAATTAACGATACAAATCTTCTGAACTGCTTCAATTGACCGTCTAAAACTTCACATCAAATTTCGAGGGCAATAAATTATCTATCTATGCC
>JAUOBX010538385.1:0-10036 GCA_032360705.1 Eupentacta quinquesemita
GCCCCCCACCCCACCCTCCGCGCCTGGTGCACCCCGGAACCAACTCTGCCCTATCCCCGCATGCAACGAACTTGTCCAAGACCTTATTTCTGCCCAAGGCTCCCGCGGCAGTAAGCCCCGAGCGCTGTACATCCCATAATAACTACTTAACTTATTCCTATCAGACGTCACACTACGTCATTCAGTCCTCCACGTGGTCCGGCTTCCCTCCCTCGGCCCACGTGACTTTTAGCGGGGAAAGTAAGTTACGTAACATGGAGCCGTGTGCGCGCTGGAACTTTCCTTTGTCTTAAGCCCGCGGAAACTATCCACTTTTGGCGGTAAGACATGTCACGGAGAGGTCAGCTAACATATCAACCAACCAGCTCACTCCACTAGCTATGAATAACCAACAGCAACTGTCATTTAATGGATACCACCTGCTGTTGGTCGGGACTCGGGGTTATAGATTTATAGGCTTTCAACGTCAAAGTGTTTATCGAGCAGAACAATAACTAACTAAAGGAACCGAGTTCGCGGTGACTACCACAAGGACATATATTTATTAATACTCCAGTTAATGTGACATTCGATAGCCACAGTGGTCAAGATATATGGTCTGATATAAAATACATCATATTGTCAATGGCCATTTGACATAAGAATAAATATAATTAATCAGGTACTCAAGTGATTCAGTTGAATAGCTGGACGACCGGGATGCTGGACCTCTGGACTGGACCTCTATCGTCTTCATGGATCGGGCGCGAAAGTCATGTGCACAATACGCGTTGAGTAAATGTCGCGGTGGATCCACTTGATAAATTATTGGCGGGAAGGTTCAGTTCAGCATCCTTTTCCGGTTCCAGGCTGGACTTCGTAGAATAGGGTAGTAAGTGCACGGTGATCGTCGGGACCAAGAACTCATCCGTCAGTACGCCGAAGGTAGGGTTGATGACCAGGACATCACGATGGTAGATACAATGTTCCATAGGCAATCTCCGAATAGGTTGACTCCATGAAGTATGAGTTAACAATGTTCTGTCCAATAACTTCCACTGTTAGCCTTAATAACAATTGCGACACTATATATGTATAATAAACTGTCTCCTTAATTCAGGACAACAAAACAAGTGTCGCTGAGTCAAGTTGGGACCACTAAACAATTTACTGAATTTGACTATGACTATCAAAATCACTGAATAGGATTTGTCTCCAACGTAACTATAACCTGGACTTAGACTTTCCAGCGTCGATTACTGTTTTCTGGAATCAAACTTTTCTTTGTGTTCAAGGAAATATACTAAGGATAAACGGTTTCCTCAGATCCAAAAATATAATATAAAAGTGTTGAACTGTCCCTCTGGACTTAGCAATGTCACAGAGAGAATAACTGGTGATGGGGGACTCTCCCACCAGCCCTTCTGGGATACCAACTGAACACTCCCACTCCCTTGCTGGTGCCTTCCGCCGTTTCCCGACTGGAAACGCTCCAACAGGCGCTGCTGGACCCGTTCCGCATTCCTCGCATTTCGGCACTCCCTAAGCATTTGCCCTCTCTCCCCCACAGTTGTAGCATAATATCCCCTTCCTAGGGGCGGAACCTGGGGTCCTATGACTGGATGGCTTCTCCTGCAGCCGTTGCTAGGAGGTTGGCCATGCCTGGTTGTGGCAGGGAAGGGGCCACAGGCTGATTAGGTGGGGGTTGAGCCAGTGGTGGCTGTGCTGACGGGGGAACGTGCACAGCTTGCAGTTGTACTCAACTTTCAACTTCATGGGTCAACTCACACTTACCCCCTTCTAGCTCAAGCCTTCCGCTGTGGGCCTCCTTGCCGCTTCCCTGGGTCCATCGTCGGGATCGGGTCTCCTCTTCTGCTTCCTCGACCCGGACCTCCCCTAACGGGGAACTGCGTTGCTGCCGCAGTTGCATGGTGCTAACCAAACCCTCGCTGTAAATGCAGCCTCGGATGGACTGGTTAAGTCTCATCTTGTCTGCATCTGTCGCGGGGACGCCACCAAACTGGATGGCCACATTCAGGGCTTCCTCGAGTCTAGCCAGGTAGGCTGAGGACGCTTCCTCCGCCTCCTGGTATGTCTCTCGGAAGCGCGCGCACAGCTCCTCTCCCTCACAAGGCACACCGTATGTTTGGCCAAACTGGGCCAACAAGTCTGCTGCCTCGGCAGAGGACCCCAAGGCCTGTACGGCCTTGAGGTAGGTGGTGAGGGCTGGGGGTGCGAGGCCCTCTACAAGTCGCGCCTTTCTCGCCTCCTCACTGATACCAGACTCCTCGACTAGTGCTGGGCATGCTAGACCAAACTAAGAAAGGTGAGTTCACCGTTAAGAAGAGGGGCTTACCCGAGAAAGTACGCAGCTGCTTGTAACGACGCGCCCTGTCCTCTATCTGGTGAACAATCCTCTTAGTGACCGCCTCGGTACGTCCCCGGGGGCCTTTGGGAGGTCGTCCAGGGTTTTGCCATGCTGTTGGAGGAATTCTTCTAACTGTTCAGCGATCAAAGACCAGAAATCAAAGAAGAGTATGAAAAGTGAGGAGAGGGGGATGGGAGAAGGGGAGTTAGTCGGTTGCTATGCTCCAATGCCTCTGCCTATAGTTTCTACAGCGCACATGCAACTCTCAACACTATGGCACTAAGTGACCAAAACCTGTTAGGACCTCGCCTCCAGCTTGGTAGCAGATCCCTAGGATGCACCACTCACCCGCAACAGTCGCAGCAAGATCACACACCTGTACATATTGGTATGCGTCTGGTCACCGCTGACCGCAGAACTCCTCTATCGACATGCACATACATAATCAAACACGTAGTACAATTAAGGCAGTACTATCTAGATAATTAATCCATATACGGGACAGGGTAATAAACCCTCTTAGAGGACAGCAACGGCCTGCTCCAGTGCTCCTTCCGCTGTTCGTAGTAAACATCCATGTCCGAGCGCGAAGTCCTTCCTGAAAGTTCCTCCGAAGGTCGACCGCCTCGTAAATAAAGTTAAAGTTTAAGCATAGGGTTACCTTAGTAACATTACCTCAGCCTGCTAGTACTGCAGTATACCATAAAACTGGCAGTTCCGGGTATGTAGTCTTGCCCAAAGCGTAAAGAATCAGTCATCCATAGACCGAACCTTGAATTTATTTGAACGAATACATTATCTTTGGAGTCTTCGAGGCCTCTCCTACATCAACATAGTCTTTACACTCATAATTCCTGTCCCAGCAGGCCCTACTGTGTTGGAACTTATTAGCAACATGCACTTTCTTGTTAGAATAATTGTCTTCATCACATCTTTCAGTCTCCCGGTTGTTCCTTTCTCAAGTGAGTGATGTAGTGGCAGTGCCAATACTGTTTGTCTGATGATTGTCTTGAGTCCATTCATTGGTTACATGAATCTGTATCAAGGCTGGTATTATGATCTATCCTTTGTCTGTGAATGATTCTGAACTGCTATGCTGAAGCTCAATCACCTCCCTTTTGCTGTGATTATCATCTTCACAATGTCCTTCTCCCCTATTCCTGGGAGATGTGGTGGCACCATTGCTTGTGTGAAGATGTGTGGTGATTTACTTGAATCCGAACCCCTTTCACGGTGTCACAGGAGTTTTGTGGTCCTCTTACATTTTGCTGGGAGTCTTCGCTCTCGCCCGTGTGTTGTACTGTATCAATATTTATGTTCGATGGAAACTAGGATGACCCTGTTTCAAGGCAGCCTGTGTCCTTGTCAATGTGATGCATTGTGGTTGCATTACTGCTTAAGTGCTAGATGGTTGTTTCGATTTCCTACTGATTTCCAAGAGTATGTGTCCTTGTCGGTGTGATGAACTGTGGCTTCATCACTGCCCATGCTAACTGTATGTAAATCGTTGTGTAGCACGAGGTCACTTACCCCTTATGTACATTACGCAACCCAAGACTCATAAGGCCAAGGGCTGCGGGGATTCGGGGCGTGCACGCCTTTTGATGCCTACCATGGCGGGAACGAGCGCTAACATACAAAAGACAAGGTCAACTGGAATGAGGACAAGGAAAGTGTAAATACTGGAGTAACCAAATAACGGTCTACCAATTTATTCAAATACTTGATCGTTTGGCTCCTATTAAGTAAACAACATAGTGAAGCAACAATATCATGAGTTCATATAATAGTTGTATGACATGAATGTACGGCCGGTAATATTAGGTAATAATATGGTTAGTAACGCTCGTGAGCTCACGACTTCAAGGCCCTGGTCCCACGACAGGGCTGCTACCATCATTCGGTGCTTCCATATAGTCTGAGTGGCATGGTGGGATAACAGGCATGGTGAGGCACCATCAATGATAATCGCGACACATCTTGGGGGCATTGCACAGGTCCCCAGGAGCCTTGTCGTAGCTGAAGGTATGTTCTCGGCTAGTGTCGCCACACTCACATGCTCGGTCCAGGGCCAGGGGTGAGTCAACTGGATGGGAATTGAGTAAATTCCAATTGAAATATCTGGTGTCCTCTCAAAGAGCCAGTTTCTGTAAGGGCGATGTGACTGCATCTCGGTAGAGATGTTGAATGGTGGAGATCACTGGCCAGCCAAGGAGAGTTAACCCTAAACCTATGAACAGTTCACTGCCCTGACACCCCTTTGATAGAAACCAGATACCCATAAATACTGGCCCAGCCACCCACGGGAAGCCCATTACCAGACAAACACTTATCGATTCTACCCCCCTGAACCCATTGGGGGGGGGGGAACTCCCTGGAACAAGCAATGGATTGATTAACACACCCTACTCCATGGCCAAGCCTGACAGCCCTTCCCCTGCTCAGGGATCTTTCACTGGATGTCAGCGAGGGAAAATTTACCCGTCCAACGGACAGGGATATAATAAGGACATCGACCTCTCTGGGCAGCAGCGGCAGAGCCACTCAGTAAGTCAAGTAAGTAAGGGGATGGTGTACATACAAGGGGGAATAGTATAATAACAAGGGAGGATAATATAGTAAAAATAGTGATGGAAGCGGATATAGCACTAGATGCCGATTCTGGGGGAAATTTGCTGTGCTAGATCAGTTGTTTTTGTCACTGCTAGATAATGAGGCTGCACCGTTGCTGGTTTTGAAAGGAATTTGCGATGTTCATGAAGTGCCCCAGCGATCTGTGTCCTCATTCTTGTCCTGTGCTTTGAGTGTTATGTAAATCAGTCATCGCAGCATTATAATCTATGATATGATTTGTTCCGTAATCCCCTGATTGGTGTTGGTTTGAACATCAAGTTTAGTGTCATCAATCAAAACAAACTTACCATCGTGTTTGACAGCCAGTGAGAAATGATTCCCTGCTCAGCACCTCCGACGGTTGCAAACTTGACGCCCAGCCCCTTGACTCGTTCATTAACAACCTGGTATTGGCCAACTTGAGCAGAGCAGGTTGGTTGTTTGAGACGTCTGCGTTTCCTGAGAAAACCCACTCATCCACCCGCTACTGGCCTACCGCATCAATGATGTCCATGGTGCGTTATCGCTCCATAAAGTCAGCTTTGATCTGTTGTGAAATGTTCTCCTGCACCAGGCGGAGCGCAGGTGGGTCACCAACTTAGACAGCGTGCCCGAGGCACTAGAAGGAAGAACGACTTCTTCGGACACAACATTGGGTTACTTCTTTGTTTCCAGCTCTGCTAACCAGAATCTCTCTTTCACCCTGGTCACAAGCTTAGGCGTAACTGGAAGTCTGCGAGATCCTCTTCTTTACGCCATTGGACACAGATAAAGGCTTCATTGCGTTCGCCATCCTTTCTTTGGCGATTCACTTTGGGCAGTGATGTACTTCCCGAAATTTGGACGCGAAAAGAATGAACGTATGGAAGAGAACACATGATCAGAGTTAAACCATAAACGAACAAATAATCCTAACGGGAACTAGTAATAATAGATATGGGCCTAACAACAGTCACATGAGCGGTCTTTTGAGGTGTACTGTGCATCATGCCGTAGGCCAGCATGAAACGGTTCCGTATGGCGCGGATTATTATTGTCGGGGAAGCGTAGTGTATAGTCATCAGGGGAGCTAGTCAGTGGTTCCTCCGAGTCCTCAAAGTTGACGAATGACGATCGGTTGTTTGGACCTCCTCGCTCTGGCTGGGCTGATGGTCGCGATGTTCAGTGGCCAGGACCGGCGGGGTGGTCCGCCGTCTCTGTCATAGGTGACTGTAGATGTTGGTGGCGTCGTCCTCCTCTCCTCTGAGTCCCACCGAAGTGGCGGCCCCAGAATCTCCTCCCGGGACGGCCATCAACTCCCGTTGCTTGCTGTGTCCAGAGAAGTAGACTGCTCTTTAGATGTCGAAGCTATTCCTGTGGTGCTGGCCGGAGGCTGCGTGTGCTGCATTGGCGGACGGAACATTCTCGTTAGTGCGGCCATGGCCACTTACACGAATTCAGTGAGAAGTTTCCGTTCAGCGTCCATCTCCGGACCCGTTGACACGAGTTCGGGCTGCCTCTCGCTAGCAGCGGACCGGCACATCACACCCCAATGTTCGTCACCTCCCAAACTGCTCCGTCTTCAAGGAAAGTATACCCCTGGAGAAGCTCCACGTAGCGGGGAGTTGGCGATTGGGCTCTCTCTTGGCGCCGCTCTATCTCGCCGTCTATCGCCTGGTCAGAATCCTCCTCTAACTAAGAGGCGTCCTCATCGGATGTTGATCCGGGGTTGGATATGACTCTCGCACCTCCAGGCAGGCGTGCGCCCACTAAGACGATCCCTCCTTCTTCGACGTGGGTGGTAGTTGCGTCGGCTGATGTGACTGACGCTCGTACACACCTTGCATATGCCCGGACTCTGAGTTTTTCAACTTCATGGGTCAACTCGCACTTAATGGTCCTTCGTCGGGATCGGGTCTCCTCTTCTGCCTCTTCGACCCGGTCCCGGAGAAACGTCACCATTCCTGGCGTGGAGCTGCGTTGCTGCCGCAGTTGCATGGTGCTAACCAAACCCTCGCTGTAGATGTAGCCTCGGATGAACTGGTTAAGTCTCATCTTGTCTGCATCTGCCGCGGGAACGCCACCAAACTGGATGACCACACCCAGGACTTCCTCGAGTCTAGCTAGGTATGCCGAGGGCGCTACCTCCGCCTCCTGGTATGTATCTCGGAAGCGCGCGCACAGCTCCTCTCCCTCACAGGGCACATCGTATGCTTTGCCCAGTTGGGCCAACAAGTCTGCTGCCTTCGCAGAGGACCCCAGGACTGTACGGCCTTGCGGTTGAAATAATCCATATACGGGATAGCATAATAAACACTCTTAAAGGACAGCAACGGCTTGCTCACTGCTCCAGTGCTCCTTCCGCTGTACGTAGTAAACATCGATGTCCGAGCGCGAAATCCATCCCGAGAGTTCCTCCTAAGGTCGACCGCCTTGTGAATAAAGTTAAAGTTTAGGCATAGGGCTACCCTAGTAACATTACCCCAGCCTACTTGTACTGCAGTATATCATGAAACTGGCACTTCCGGGTATGCAGTCTTGCCCAAAGCGTAAACAATCAGTCATCCATAGACCGAATCCAGTTGACAGATGGTCCGCCCTCAATTCCATATGTGGCACACACTTCGTGAGTGTATACATGCTGTAACGCCACCACGAGATGCAGAATATCAAGGTTAGCGGGGTTCGAAGACAGGGTCAGGTCCTGCTATACACACATATATCGCGATAAAATAATAACCAAATAGCCCAATTATATAGGTTGGTATCCCTATATGAGTATTCTACTTAATCATTCAATTTCTAACATCGACATCACTATCACTAAGTAACATTATTCAATCACTAATTCAGCAAAAGGGTCAACAACAAAACAAATCTCAACATGGAACATCAAACTGCATGGTGCATCGGCCCGCGCGTCGCAGTTATGGTGGCAACGTCTAGGTCTAGCATCCAGCTGAACGATCGGTATCATCGCATGCGGCTCTCACATATAGTTACCCAAGGCAATATTGTCGCCAGTTGGTACACTCAATAAATGACAAATCGGTCTCCTCGGTCCGCCTCACGACAGGTGTAATCCTGCACCTCAGTCCTGACATACACCTCAATCCTGGCATACACCTCAATCCTGGCATACACCTCAATCATGGCATACACCTCAATCCTGGCTACTTCCTCAGTAGAGGTGGCGCAAGTTGGTACTTGACAAATCTGGCATACCATAATTTTACCAAGTTTGACAGGATCGTTGAATGCCACAAGTGACGAACACAGGTCTCCTCGGTCTGCTTCACAACAGGTGTATCCGTGCACCTTGCTGCTGCTATTTATTGCTTCCAGATACTTCGTTGGTTTAGCTGAGGGGGTAATCCCCACGCTCTCCAACTTTTGAAGCTCTGTCGATTCCAAAGTTAGTGTTAGAGTCGTCTTCCAAACGCAAGGTGGGATCCGGCCGTGTCGTGTCGGGACGAATCTAGGGAATTACCACTTTACTGGTCACTGCGCCTTCCGGAAGAAGTCTTGCGAGGGCCATTGTCTGCCAGAAATCATATATCCTATAACTCTTGATCGCTGTTACCGCCGGTGATCAGGAAAGAAATTAAACGTTCAAATTTAGACATCCACCGCAGGTAAGCAAGGCCGTTTGACCAAGATAATAATACTTCACCAAACACGAGGTGGCTATTCCAGACGCGGTGTGAAGGATCATCTGGGCAGTCCTTAGAATGAGTTCCCGACGTTGGTTTCCGTGATATAGGCCAGCACAACTTCTAAAGTGGCATCCCCCAGGATCTCTGCAGCCTTCTGTGCAGTCAAGTGCAGATGATAGGGGCACTCCACCGACACCTAGGGTCCATCTGTATCGGGGTCACGAAAGACTGCGACGGCACCCGACAGCTCGGAAACACGATATGTCCTCGATTGATCCAAAATGGCTTTCCGGGAGTCCTCCAGTCTTGCCTCGGACCCCAGGCTCGTCTTCCTCTCCAGGCGGGCGGTTCCAGTGAAAATGGCAATCGAAGCTCTGGGACTTATGCCCACTCACTGTCTGTCATCTTAGCTCTGTCTGTCTGGGTATTCTTAGCCTGGGAGGTCTCGAGTTGGTCAACAATGGTGCAATGCGTCATCTGTAGGGGTTGTTGGGTCGGGTGGGATTGGGCGGACTTCCAATGACGCCTGTCTGATGATACACATTACTCCGTCAAAACAACTAATGTCGTCATTTCCATGACCATCATCATTTCGCAGCTGTTCATCACACACACCCTACCAAAATACAATTTTCAGCGTTTCATCTATAGGCACTCGGGGAAAATTCCACTCGATCCCGAGCTTAACAAAGGGTTATTTGGCATATGCAGCCAGAAGCCAGAAGTAGTTGCAGATTTACTGTCCTGCTTCCTGGGATAAAATTGCTGCACGAGAACTGCATTTGTCTATTCAGTTCCTCTTATTCATCTATAATATCATCTAATATAATGTTATATAAAAGTACTAGTTATTCAGTTTGTTGTTGTAATGTTCTCCGTGTCCGAGTAGAAAACAGAACGACCCGTTCTCTTAGGCACATGTTATATGGGGGTTGCCCTAATTTTATCACATGCCTCCTAGTGAAATTGGTCTACCCAAAATCTTCGCGTTTCCTGCTTATTTTGTGTGAGGGCTGCATAAGTTTCGAACATGCGGAAAGAATCCCGTTACGTAATTCACTGCAAATCTTCGTACTGCCTTAAGATGATGAGGGATGGGCGTTTGCGAATTACTTCGCATCGATCTTGCAGCGGCTGTACACATGCATTTCCCACTGCTGTGACTGTATTAAGTGTCCCATGCAGACAACAGACAGGCAGACAGGTCACTGATAACATCCCTGTTGTTGCGCTCGTGAACCTTGCTCAAATTGATGCCGTGGTTGCTGGTTGAAGTGCACTTGCGTATTGTACCCATTATCCGTGTGTTTGCGCCCATGACGGCACTTCCTCCAATGATGATTAGGCTTATCAAAGGAGTAATGGCGATCATTTCGAGTTTGAGGCTTGTTGTTATTGGACTCGAAGTCACGGGAAGCTCTATTCTCATTTGCCGCAATCA
>JAUOBX010538496.1:0-10036 GCA_032360705.1 Eupentacta quinquesemita
ACCGCATCAAGGTCAAATTTCTCCCGCCCAGAAAAGTCGTTAAGGTTGTCCCACTGTTCAAGCCAGTAGACCTGTAACTACGCGTTTCGGAACGCGGCGATTGTTCTGAGTCCAACTTTCAATTTCGCCTATTACGACTATACCCGGCAGCCATTTCGAATTTTTCGACGCAATTGAATTCATCGCAGATTTACACTTTTCGGAGCATGGCGATCGTTTTAGGACCAACTTGCATTTTTGTACCATACGACCCCACCCGGCGATCACTATGAATTGTTCGACGCAACTTATTTTATCGGATAGAATATTTAAGCGTTTCGGAACGTGACGATCGAGACCAGCTTCGATTTTCGCCCATTACGACCATACCCGGCGGCCATTTTGAAGTTTTCGACGGAACTGCTTAAGTGACACCATTGACCCATCGAAGGCAAGGTCCGCCAGGGTTTTCTTGCGAATAATGTCACCGGCTGAGATGCACCATGGGTTGTCAATCATCTAATACAGCTTCTCAATCGGAGCGATGAGAGTCTTGCCACCCGATGTTGAGCACCACACATCGAATCGACCTTCCAACCAGTACACACTGTCGTAAAATGGCGGTCCCGAGAGCAGGTCGGGATCGGGTACTGTACACCCCTGCCTTGATGTCATCTTAGCACTAGTCGAAAGGAGAAGGCGTGTTATCGCCGGTGCTCATCCGCGATAAACACGGCCAGAGTTCCTCGATGAGCCTTCAGTGGCTTCCTGAACCTGTAGACATCAAATCAAATCAGATGAAGAGGTACCCGAAGAAGAATGCGGAACGTTCTGCCTGCAACTAATCTAACGATGGGCCTGCCAGGTATTTACACCAGTCTGTGTTGGTCCATACCATGACCACTGGAGCGCAGTTGTTATATGGGTCAAATTCAGGAGTTACACACCAAGACCTGCCATAATTTTAGACAAGGTGAATGGGTGAAATGGGGGCGTATCCATGCCTCAGTGTCTTAGCCGGAAGGGCGTCTCGCTGTCATTGAGACGTCTAATAGGCCGTGGAGGACTTCCAAAATACCGTGAGACGGCGGCCTGGAGACGGCCAGTCCAAAAAAATATATATATATATATTTCTTCTTTTCGTTTTGGCCAACATCACCCCTAATCCTACTCGATTCACACTTTAGGATACCTGTAAATGCTTATAAAGCTTTAAATTTAGTACAAAGTATTTTGGGGGCCAGCTTGTCCCGGGTCGCGTTCTGCGGCGAGAGTGCCTGAGACTCAGAATTGCCGATTGGTGCATACCTACATACAGTGACTATCAACATCCACAAGTGAGACACCCTACTTCAAATTCCTGGCTAAGACCCTGCCAGGCCTCGGGGGTAACCACGAAATACTCCAGAAAGGAGCTGTCGTCGTCCGGAATGTTCATTCGATCCGACGAATCTACCTCAAGACTCTGCTAAAAAATATACGAGCGAATAGGAAGAAGAGATTATACCAGCCTGCAGTTCGATAACATAATCTAGAAGACCAGGAAGTTCATCCCAAAATCGAGGAAGAAGTTCTGTTGTGTGTTTCTCTGCTGGTACACATTCGAAATAAAATGATATAATTTCCGATCAGTGATCAGTTCATTTTATACGTTCTCAATCTGAAAAGAATTCATATTTTCACATCGAAACCGAATTCAGAGTTGTATATTATTTTGTATTCACGATCTGGCTGGATAGTTACAGTGCATAAATCGGTGTTAGGCCTACGTATCTCTTCAATATAAATTATTCCTTCATTATTCGGCCATTCGTGAGTACTCCGTCCACTTGCTTTTAAATATCTCAAAAACACGGTTTCCACATTGTTTTTCAGGAAATTGGGCAAACAATGTCGAAGATTAATCACGCTCAACACTATTTAATCAAGAATGTGTTCTAACTCCACGACAATTTTTCAGTAAATGTTCTCATTCTTATTAGCTACCTTCACCGTTCCAATTAGCACCCTCTTATACTATGATTTTTCGCATAGAATGTTGAGAATGTAATACCCCACAGCTACCCCCCCCCCCCATCCCCCTCCTCCAAAAAAGGGATACAAAGTGATGCAACCTAGAAATTCGTTTACGGGTACACATGAATATAAAACAATATAAACAATACAAATGGATGGATAAATAAATGAGAAATTGATTAAATACAAAAATGAATAGATAAATAAATAAAAGAATAAATATATGAGTAAATAAACAAACAACTGAATAAGTGGATGAATAAGTAAATAAATAGCTGTTAAGATAATGCATGTCAGTCAGGGAAATGTATGTTATTTCATATGTACCGACCTGTTGAGCTATGACTGAATGATGATAAATCAATTTTTAAATGAAAGATTGAATAAACATATAAATAAATGAAGGAATAAATGGAAGAATAAATAAATAAATAAATGAATAAATACATATTACTCACCTCCGCCGGTCGGTCAAAGCCAGCCACATACATGCACAATCTGTTTACTTTCTCCGCTACTCCGACCAATTGGAGCATTGTTTACTTGTGACGTTTTGTTTACACACATCGCGTTGTCAGAATGCCGCACGGCCAAAATGCTAACGCTTCTGAGAGTTGTACCTTCTGCTACGTAACCAACTAAGCTCAGGATTCACTGAGAACGGTTATTGGAAATAAGATAACGAATCAACAAAGCGACTTATGACTGTCATTTTTGGTCAGGATGTTCATGGAAGGTCAGGCTACCATCCCCGCAAGTTTGAACCCAATCGGATACGTGTCGCTTAGCCTTTAAGCAACACACAAGAACACCACTCGATACGGAAGAGATATGTTCAAGCTTCTGCTGAAAATCGCCTGATAGGCTGGCAAACTAGCAACTGCAGTGTCGCTTAGATCGCGTCACAACGATAACTCGTAGAATATTGCGTTAACATAATATGGCTTCTTTAATTATTTTATTAATGTTTCCTCACCTCACATTATGCTCCGTTTCTGGTTAAACGAGCGGTGCTCATGAGCATGTATGGAGATGTCCGATCAACCAATGAAACATATAAAGCGCCAAATACAACAGTTTGCACGGAGGCGCCAGAAAACAAAGTCAACGGAATAGTCACTTCTCATATGGGTTTATTGGAGAAGGTGAAACCTTGATAATTAAGGTGATGATTAATGTAGTACCCCGAATGCTAGCTGAGAGCCTGAGGCCATATCATGAGCAGATTCTGTCTGCGAATGAAACCCTTCTTGTTTCCGATGTGTTTATGAGGTTCTATGAGCAGGGCTGCAGTGATGTTAATTAAATTCACGAGCATACTGTAATCTGATGAACGTACCGTAACCCAATGCCAAACACGGAAAGTGATTTATCTGTAATTACCCACTGAAACATGCAACAGAAAAGTGAACAGGGGTTTTAACGCTATATCACTTAACAATAACATGTAATACAATCCGTCTCATTATTCCCAATTATAGAGGACTCCAATCTGGTAATAACGACATTACGAGCAGACGTATTCTGAACAGATTGAGATACTGGGTCTGCTCGGCGTAGGCTAATGGCCAGGTTACTGTACAGCACGTATATGAATGTATTGAGTTATCTCTCTCAGTCTCGGTGATCGCCTCACTCCGTTTGAGGCAACAATCACAGGGACGAACAGAACAGAGAGCGTAGTATTAAAGGGGAACTCCAGTATTACAACCAGGGATCGCAATAAGCATGTGGGAGAAAATTGATTCTCCGAAACGCACCACAAGAGCTCCAGCAACTTCACTGGCTACCCATCAAGCAACGCATCCAGTAAAAATCGAGCGCTATGCGCGCAATACAACTTTTAATGGTTCAGCTATAGCCTATATAGTAACGATGGGAAAGTGTGGCGTGTGATAGGCATCTAATTACATGGGAGGCAGAGGCAGGAATGGTCGGTAATTTTGCCAAGAATGGCATATACAATTAGAGAAATTGTCCATACAATGTCCCGAAAATGATCGTGATAGCATGAGGTCTGGAATTGTGACGATGAGATAAACTGAATACAAATATGAAATTAAGTGAGGAGTATTAAAACAATGGAGACATACCGGTACCAGGCATATTGATCCTTTTATCATCAAAACTGACCTGCTGTATGCTGTGTCACAATTTTCCAAAGGACTTTTTCTGGCAGTGTCATGAAACCCATGGACCACAACCAAACACATATAGCTGAAAACACTCTCGAGGAGCCATCTGCTGCCATCTGAGGAGGTTGTTCGCTAATCGCTCCGCGCCAACCATTGGTGGCGCTCCGCCTAGATAGTCTTCCAACTTATCCGCCCCCCTCAAACACCAACACAAATCGCTGCCCTCGGGAGATACCGACATATGTTAGGAACACTATTTGTATAAGATTCACTCAAGCAAAACATGGTCACAGTTCACTGAACCCTAAGTGTTCCTAACATATTAGCAGCATCTATAACCTCGGTCATTCAGTCAACTACAGTGAATGCTATAGCAGATCTGCCTCAAAATCAAACTTCATTTCTTGATCCTTCCCAAATTTGTCTGAGACCCTTTCAAACTGAAGCACATTGTCGGCCGAAACAGCAGACTCGGGTAGGCAATTCCAAATGTCAACAACACGGCAACAAAAACTATATTTCCTGCCATTCAGTCTACAAGACTTCCTGCGTAATTTCTCACTATGAACACGAGTATGAGTGATAAGACTAAACATTAATAATCCTTGGGTGACATCCTCATTATAAACACCAGCGATTATCTCATTGAAAGAACGATCTATATATATATAATAGAGAAGCTTTAACCGGTTAAATAGGAGCAGCTGCATCCCATACGTTAGCGTCAACATATAAACTCCAAAAACAGTGTTCACCAGTGTTTAGCAATCGAACACTTCTCTGAACACTTCATTGCCCCCACTTTGGAAACACGAATAGGGTCTACATAAACATGTTTTGAAATTGAACACGTGAATGTGTCCAAATCTGTAATACTTTTTTTCTTAAAATATGTAACATTTCAACCATTTTCCCAGCAGCTGATGCGCGCTGTTTCGGAAGGTATTTTCTGATTGGCTACTGTCATTGTAAAGGCTCAGTCCATTATAGTATATGTTAGGACAGGGAATTCTGGTCAGGGATTAGGGTCAGCGTAACCAACCACAGAATTTCTTCCGAAGCAGTGCGCATTGACCCGTTTCCAGAGTGGGGCAATTAAGGAATGTTGAAATTTGATTGTATTCCCTGAGCGGGGACAAAATCCGGGGGTGTTTAGAAAAGTTTATAGTCAACAGAGTGGTTTGCCTCAGTAAGTTGACGCATACATGATAAAAATACATGAAGAAGTGTAAAATTGAAGTTGTATGTTACTGACGAGCTTAACGATATAATACATAGCGAAAACTGAAATGATAAACGAGTTGAGACGACTTACCATATGAACCTTTAGACTTCTCCCTCTCAGCGTTAGTAAACCCATTAAAGCACAGAAAAAGGCACGAAACACACAATATTCTAGCGAGCATGATGGACGTATTGTTATTGAAAATTAGTATCAAACTGTAGTTCGATCAACTCCTCTGATAACGTACGGTGAGGAAGTTATACTCTCTGAACGTGAATTAAATATACCCTGATCTTATCGACTTGTCCTGCAAGGAACCGTAATACTACTCCTGGTTGATGGCAATATTGGTAATGACACTCTAGTCATCGCGCGTTTAATTTTAAACTGATGCACTCGCTCCAGTCCCCGGGAAATACCTGTATAAAATAAGATAGCGATCGAACGGAAGTGGTTACCTCACAAACCAATCGGAACCAATCAGCCAATCATCTGGGCGCTAGCAGATGATTGTACATGACGTAACGAGGTTCCACCCAACAGGAAGACCAATAAGGTTATTTGACATGATGCGGTATGATACAGACCTATATACAAAACGCAACGGCCTGCTTCCGATGAGCGCTGCTAACCAAAGCGTAACGACAGGCCACTCTCGTACGTAAGTTATAGTTTTCAATTATTCATGCGACGTCCTACTCATTATCTCAGGGTCATAAAATAGCTTGATTGGGCTTTGGCGGAACTGTTTATTGCTCAATTTAGAGGAGCGAAATTAAAATGTCGTTCTGACTAATCGCTCGACATTTCTCTGAGAAGTGTCCATTCAATTTCGTCATCTTCTCAAGTCGGAGAACAGGTGAAGGGATGACATATTTATTAATTTCAGAAGAAAGTAGCTGAAAAGACGAATTGGGGTAATTTGTCATGTTTTACATGGATATGTGGCTCATTATGCAAGCATCCCACATATGGGAGTTGCCTACAGCAACAAAGCATGTGATATTTCATATTTTCCCGGTGAGGCAGCGCTGTCACATTCGAGATCACACGCTGGCGCATGCTCATGCAGTAAATTACATTCCTATTTGAAGTGTCGAGCTGCTGCGTGGACTGATAATGACATCATTTTATCGTTCAGAAGGATATATCCTCCTGCTCCAAATTTGAGACTCGACTTCCCAAAGTTGTTGGATCGTGAATGGCCCCAAAACAAGTAGGCCTAGGCCGCACTAGTTTATAATAAGATCTAATTGCTCCTTCGAAACAATTATATCTCAGCGACACGCGAATTATCTGGGGATATTATGGTGTCAAATATACGCCGCTGGTAACTTTAGGCGTCGGTGCAATAACTATCTCGAACACTTTGTACGATTGATCTGAAAATGTGCACCCATTATCGCCCCAGTAAGTGAGCGTTGCTGTATGACTGCTAATCTCAATTTTGCAGGAGGGATATAGTATTTGCGCAGCAAATAATAGTCTGTTGACGTCTGATCCTTTTCACATTCGGCCTCAATTAATAATCCTAAGTCAGAGATACAAGGGAACCGCAATATTATTAGTCGTGCATTAGAATGATTTCGTAATTACATGTGGCGTCGCTGTATAGTATAACCTTGAAGAATTCATTATGTACTGTATCACTTTGGTTAATGATATATAAATACATTTGTTTTTGTTTTCCCTAAGAAATTAACTAGTGGCAACTACCAACTGATCGAAACTTCCCTTCCTTGTTATTAGTTTTGGAAAGTCAAACTATTATGACCATTCGAGATGAGAACAAAGAAAATATTTGCATAGCTGTACAACAATTATTACCGCATGCTATCTGTATCGCACGGTCATCATGACACGAACCCCAAAGACTCGTAACTCTGTAGCGGCGAAAACGTTGGGGTTCGATTGATATTTCCCTTCAACCAATTAAGATTTTTGGTCCAAACCCCTCCTTGGTACGATGTTCCGTTGCCGAGTTATTGACCTTCAAAGCTTGATCCGTCGTACTGATTGCGAGGTAACTGTGACGTCGTTGTTCTATAACCGAGACAGTTACTGATTTACATGCTGAGAAGGCGTTCTCAGCATGTGCACCGAAGCTGTGGAATGCCCTACCCGACACTATGGGTGTATTCGAGACCCTACACCGACTGTTCATGAACAGTTAGCCTAAGCTAACGTTACGCGAGCATGTCAATGTACGTGCAGTGTTCATTTGTGTTCGAGACTCATGATCATGTTCCCACTGTTCGTGAGTAGCGGGAGTAGAGTCTCGAATACACCCTACAGGTCCGCAATACCACACCTTTGGACTCCTCAATGGCGACTTTCGAAATTCAAATTATCGGGGAAACCCTAATTATGATTCGACTAGTTGCCAGTTATATTATTCAAATAGCCTTCATAGTGGGTAACAGGATGAGGGTACGGTGTTGTATGGACCAACTGTTCACCAGGGTTACACAAATTCACAGAGCTAGTTAAAAAGGGTATTCCAATGAATTTCTAACACCAAATAACTTCAAAAAGTTGAAGGGACTCAAATTCTAGCTAGTTTCTAGGATTCCTCTATTCTGTGTTCCACTGATAGTAAAATAATAATTTCCATGCCATTCCATTTACCCTGTTGGTAATGAAAAGTCTCATATCATGCAGGGTTTCAGTCAATGAATATCATCACTGGCAACCCACAAATAAATTACAACAAATTATAGCACAATGGAACCTCCCACACATTGCTACTTCCTTTTCTGTCAAGGTAATATGGTGCAGTCACAGAGAGACTAACAATGGTAATTACTAGTGTGCATTGGCCCCAGCTTCATTCATCATAATTTATCCGGTCACACATGAACAATAATGATAAAGTGTGAATAGGTTAGCGAGTAATTATTTCCAAAAGGCTGAACCGTTCACAGGTGCATCTGGCATGAAGCCAACCCGATCAGCTACTTCATTAGTCAAATAACTTATTTGTCATCGCTACAATGTCTAGGGATCAACAGTTGTAAGACAAGCCCTTAACACTAATGTGAGATCTTCGTTATTCTAATACTGAATACTTGGTATACTCGTCTTCCGTAATATACACAAAAATACACAACATTTGGAATTCCAAGAGTTACTATATAGGCGGGCCACTTGCTATTACTCATGTCGATTATGGGACAGGAAAATGTACGCGATTGAAAAATAAATCATTACAGAATTGAGCCCGAAGTCTCACTTTTTACTAATGTTGGAACAGCCTGTGCAGATACAATTCCAGCGCACTAATCTTTCACGAGAAGCTTGTCAAGTAATGTCCTTTTTTCCAGGAAACTTAAATATATAGAGTTCCATGAATTATGTTGTTAATGTGCTGCCTACATGCACCTGTTGAAGGCAATAATTACAATCCAGTCTCTAGACAACTGGGGTCACAAAATTATATAAATATGATTAGCAGATCTAATACCATACAATTACAGTATCAGTATCCATTGTCATAACAGTCACAGATTCTAACATATCTGCAACAGTACCACTAAGGGAGACTGTGTGGACAAGAACAAACTTCATTTGTTCAGAAATCCAAATTAGGAGCCTGAATGACTATAACGAACTATTTTATCAGTCTGTATTACACACTGAGAATTTCTTCTCAAACTCTCACCTCAAAATCTAACATGTTCCGGCTTGATTACCACGCATACTTCACTTGGAAGAACTGCTACTAATTCGGAGATTCAGAGAGGAAATGAAGTTTGGACCCCGACTGTCATTCAATCATTAACCAAACACACAATTCCGGAGAGCCGAGATCAGACTTGTTGAAAAAAGGTCATATGTACCGATTGATATTTTACACAACGAGCTCAACAACTATTGTTAAGGCCATCAAACAAACTAGTCCTGACCAGATGTCACTGTAATAATTACACAGAACCGCAACTTCAGAGAATTTCCAGTACTAACTGCATTTGCCTGACCGAATTGGAAATGTCATGTTCACAGGCAATAATTGCACTCTAAGAGAAGGGAATGTTTGTCCCAGAAAGAGTAACTATATGGTTGGTTTCCAGTCAGTCTGTGGCTGAACAATTTGGGAGTTTTTAAGGGCGGGTGGGTATTCGAAACGATATTGCCAATACTGGAGCCAGAAGCCTTCCAAACTATATATTTCGGATGATGAAACTCTATTCCTGTATCAGGTAGGCAGGGGTATAATGACTTATTATGATAAGGTCATGAGAATATGGTATGATGATAGAGTATCCCAGCCCCAGTGACAAATATGTCTGTCGAACCAGGTACATAATATTAAAGGCAATTTATTCAATATAAAGTGCAGAAAAATCCCTCTCACAGAGAAAGACTGGTACATACAAAGTGGTGTAACCTACTAAAGTTATAACGGTCCGTAAGAGTGACACCAGAGGGTGCAAATATGTACAATAACTGCAAGATCACTCATACCATATCAAAATATTAAATAAACAAAAATAGTTTTACTGTTGTAATGTAATCTCAGGAGATGTTCTACATATCAGGGTAGGAGAAAACTTCTGAATTATCCCCAAGAAAACAAATTTCTCTTACTAATTTGAGCTGAGATTTGAGATTCATAGCCATCATTTTTAGCCAGGTGTTGCATTCATATGCAGTATGCCATTGAGTGGTTATTCACTGCTTT
>JAUOBX010538607.1:0-16175 GCA_032360705.1 Eupentacta quinquesemita
TACTATTGGGTCCCCGCTTCCGTCGACCTTCTAGGCGTGTTCTTATTGTTGAAATTGATCAGTAGTTGATCAAAAGTTAGTCAAGCTAGCTTGGCTAATTTACTGCACTAACATCTTCTTAGTCTTTCTGGAAGTTGACTAACTTTTGTTTTCTGTGAATAGTTAACCTTGACCTCTCCCTGTCACGGGCAAGGACGCTAAGTGCAGCAGCACAAACGGGCCAACTGCATGGGTCGAAGGGAAATACACCGATCACGTTGCTAATTATGATATCGCGAATGTGGTTCCAAATCATCATCTCAACTCCACGAAGTTCATAACTAGGTTGGAAGCTCGAACGCAATCAATGGAGACGCTGGAAACCGTAGCCACTGTGGTACATATGTATAACATGGATATGTAATGTTTAAGTACATGATGTGCGTAGAACTTCAGCGTTCATATGCTTTTTAAACCCAACATCGCGCTTCCCCTTGGGGTAAGAAGATATTCCCTACACGATTCCGTCTTCCCGAAATAATTAGGTCTCGCCTTCAGTTAGTAAATACAGTGATAGATCTAACTAATCATATCTAAACAACCCAGTGGTTAGATATCAATGCATAGACAAAATGAATCTGCAGTATTTGATCCATTGTGGGAACAATCATTTGCAGCCTATAGCACTTACCTAAATAATTCCTCCCATTTAGGTCGGATATTCTAGTTTAGAGTCCGTATTATGTATGCACATCGCTCTCGCTATCACTCATAATTAGTCCGGTTATCGACCCAAACGGTGTGGTTTTCTACATGCAGAAACGTTTCCAATCAAGGAATATGCGGGTTAACATACTATACTATACTATACTATACTATTGGGAAAAACATGACCTTCAATGAACTATTATATTGTGTAGGGACGCTACTAAAAGCTACTGAAATCAATGGAGACAAAGAAGTGCTAGTATTTTTAACACATTGTCAGAATCCAGAAAATCCAACACCGCCTTCTGCAAGGCGAACTGGATGATGTGAGGTGTTGCAATAAACACCTACTTTCCGAAGTTTTTTTATTTGGTTCCATGCAAACTTTGCAAGGAGAGTGAACTACAACCCGATAATAGTGTAATCAGTGTGGAAGGACTGAGGCCGGTTTGGAGTGGCCTCAGCCTCGGCCTCGGCCCCGTCCCGGCCTCGAATGGTGCAGTCTCGGCCTTGGCGTCCGAGCTCCCGGCCTCGGAAATTTGGTCCGGGTCAGTCCGAGGCCGGGTGAATTTTAAAGTAATATATTTCAATTATTGCAAAGACAAAACTAAAACATGCAAAGTGTCATGCCTAAGTTGCCATGAATAATTGTCAATATAGAGACAACATACAGTGCAGCACGTGCACTTTTGAAATGCATACAGTCAGTCAGCCATCCACATACCAATATCGCGGACCTCCTCGCACACATATGTTATTATGTACAACATTAGCGTGATATAAACAGTGAGAAGTGTTGAGAAAATCTTATTCCACATGTTCGTGAGTGGCGCCATCGTAAGTACCCGAACTTTCTGTTTTTTGCAGATACTGCAAAAATTGAAATTGCTCAAGTAATAATTTCATGTTGGATGGAGTGGAAGTATGCTCTGACATTTTTTCTTTGATAAGATAAACAAGTAACCCTGACTCGGCTTCGGCCTCGGCCTCGGAGGGTGCGTCCTCGGCCTCGGCCTCGGCTCTTGGGCTGATACCTCGGCCTCGGCGTCGGCCCCGAAGAGGGGTTTGCCTCGGCCTTGACCTCGGAAAGTGCGGCCACGACTACAATACTGACTGTGTAATATGTTGTATGGTAACACGCAGTGAATTTTACATGTTTTTTTTACCATGTACCCCTATCATAATAATTTCGAACCAATTACGGTTCTATTGTGGTAGGACGCTCATGACGATTCTCATGAACATTACATGGACATTACCTCTGGTACAGTTCCTGTAACTCCCATTCTGAGTGTTGAGTACAAGCTTGTCAATCAGGCCTAATGTCGAACTGTAACATATCTATCGCCAGTGCTGGTTAGGTAGCAACTATGTTATCACATAGTTCGTTTCACGAGCATCGACCAGTCTGCAGACACATATAACGTACTGATTGGCTCGTTAAAACTAATTACTGGTAAATAATGAGGGATACCGGTGTGGCTGCTATTGTTATTTACGACAGTCGAACAATGAACATACCCAACAACTTCCCGTGTTATTTTGATTTCGCGCAGTAACATTTCGACAATGATTCATGTTATTGAAGGCACAGATAGTTTAGAGAAAAATATGTGAATAAATACTAGGATTACTTCGTGACCTTATCTATAGATTAACATTCCATACGGAAAGTTGTAGTTATGGAATGTCATTAAGGTCAATAAAGTTCAGTAAATTATATTCGCAATATCGAATAGCGTTAAGTTTTGCTCTGGTCAAATTATGGCACGCTAGCACGCGTGTCATCAGCCCAACTAATTTCCGTTTTTCAAGAGCCAGGAATTACTACCGTATGATTGACATACCATGTCCCGCATGTTGGGGGCCGGAATAGAGGAATAATGAGTTCGAGGGCCCAACAGACCTTCTAGCGAACTTCCTAAATAATAAATAATGTTTTACTCTTATATACCCATGGGTGTCGCCCCGGCAACATGAATGTTTGCACCATAGCCAACATTCTAACAAACGACACAAACGACACATTTGTAAAACCAAATATAACTATTCGACTTCCTAGGTATGCTCAAGTAGGCCTATACCAAAATAAGTCCCTAGTAGCTGCAAACATGGAAACACTACATCACACGCAAACATACAAAAATAATAAACTGTAAACTGTAATTCCTGTGATAGACCGATTGCCTTCCCCAAATGATGTCCACGTTCTATAGCGCTCTGTTGCCTTGTGCTGTATGACCGTGATGTATAACACTTCAGTGACATCCGTACCTTCCTCATTTGGGATCGGCTCATCTATGGCTACCTTTCCGGCGGCGTTCTACATGCATGCCATGACAGCTAACGACTTCGGCCTGTGAGCATCGCCCTCCGTGGACTCTTCGGCGTAGCGTTCTCATCGCCTTCAAGACAGGGCTACCCGATGCCAGTCTGCACTGGTGATCCCGCTAGTGATTCAAATATTCCAGATTTTGAAATACTAAACCAGGAAAACAATGTATTACCACTGCAATCATTATATCGACATTTTCAGTTCATATTAACAAAAGAAATTCCGTAACAAATTATGTTTTATTCGAATAAATTTCATCATTTTGCTCGTCACGAGGTTTGTGAAAGTACATGTTTTGCATCAGCTTCGTATGACACATGAGCCCTAGCTCAGTCGGTGTCGGTGTAAGGCGAGGGGTCATTGATATATATTAGGATGAATGTTCCCAGCACATTTCACCCAACCATCATAAAACATTGAACGTTCCAAAAACGAGAGCAGTCTGATGTTTAAAAGGCGAGAAGTGAGACCGTATGTTTGCATGTAAGTTTTCATTAGCCGATTTGGACAGGCTAGGCATTCAACTGAACCGTAGCCTCTGCTTGAAATTGTTCAGCTCGTGAACCACGATGTAATAAATGTTCGCCTGGAGCGCAACGGTTCTCCATCGAGAATCGTTTCCTCTATCCGGGCTTCGATCTCTCATCTAGCGAGGCCCGTCACATCCCAGCCACTAGTGATCAGACCCCGGCGTGACAATCGGCGAAAACGTCAATTGATCAATACAAGGTAATGATGGAACACTGAGTTGAATTATCGTTTTTAAATAATTTAGAATTATTATGGGGGATGTTCTGTCTAGTGTCACATGCAAACGTATGTGAACATTTATATTGCCCACGTGATTCTCAGTATCTTTGGAAAATCCAGGCGATGAACTGTCAAAATAAAACAAACCCCATTACAGTATATGACGATAACCAGTAGAACGTTTCGAGAGCACCGTAGCCTGAATAAATTCCACAGAGTGAATAATACTCATGAGCTATTATCCTTGCCTCAGAGAACTGAATCTCTCACAACCCGCTCTATACTGCGTTTCCGTTGCTTGACTCTCGAGTGGAGTAATACAAGGACGAGTTACGATATTCGTAAGATTATGACAGCGGGAGCAGGTATTACTGTTTTGATGTTGTATCTGTGTTGTTAAAAAATAACTGTTTGTATAGGCACATCGTGTTGCTGCCTTTCTGGCATGTTCTCATCCATATTTTCTGTAATAGGGATCGGTTCAGCTGATCTTCTCTAGTCAGATGCAACCAGCTCTTGTCACAAGGCTCAGTAGTCTTCACGACATTATACCCCAGGGTGTTGCGGAGGGCAGCTGCAGACGTGTGCGTCAGAAGAGGCACTGGTCTGACAACAACATCGTTAATGACTGGACATACCATACCTGCTTGATATCAACAACCGCCATCGGAATAGTTGATATCTGAAGATGACTGATAAAATGGTGTGATAAGTGATCGTCAATTTTGTTACACGCACATTGTTTATCACTCATTCCTTACACGATTCATCTCCACTTCGCTGACTCGTGAAATACATTTTGTTTAAAAAAATTACGCCAGTTATTTGACTTGAGTGTAGAGTGTTCGTGATTCGGGTGCAGTGAACCGAAGAAGATTGATCTCCCTGAACGTCTGTCTCGTAGTTCTCTGGGGTCCGTGGCAATTTCCCGCATTTCCCGTATTGAAATGAAACGCTCGAACGGCTGGAATCCGTAATATGTGATGATGAATAGTGAGTGTTATGTCCTGATTATCATGCGTAGAGTCCCCTGTTTCAGTCTACTCATGCATACCCTAATAATGCGAGGGTTCATATGGAGAAAGAATTTGTAAGTATATTCAAATAATTTCGAATAATAACTTCTGTACCCAAGGAACATCTCTTGAAGGTGAAGTTCCATTTAGTGTTGTGAAACGATTCATTGATAATATTAAGTATTATTATGTCTGATATTGCCCACGTGAACAGCGACAATTGCCATTCGACTTAACAAGGGAAATACTCCTCAGTTCTCATGATATTGACACATTCATACAGATATACATTTATTTGATATGACATGTCAATACGAACATTCCTAAAAAAAACATCCTCCCAAAGTTTGCCTGAATTTTTTTTATATATTCTTCACTTCATATTGTTGAAAAATCTCACATAGGATATGACTACCTGCCTAATGAAATTGAATGACTGATCAATATATTTTTCAACTAATTCGTATCGTTTTCGTTGCCTATTATTGCGGCAGGAATATTAACGCTACTACGAACGAGTGTTTACTTCTTTAATATAGATTAGACATGCAGATGGAGCTGCATCAGTTATATCGGTGAATGAAATATGGTCAGTCATGGCCTAGTAGTTTATTACAAAAAATATCAGTTCAAAACTAAATTTAAGCATGGTGTGATATCGATATAACAGTATCCACTTTTCATAGCTTCACCCGCTGGGACACGGTCGGCTTTTAGATGCATGCTTTTAGATGCATGCTTTTAGATGCGTGCTTTTAGATGCATGCTTTTAGATGCATGCTTCTAGATGCCTCGATACTCCCCCTATATTTACCGTACTTTGCCCTCTACTAAATCAACCGATTTAGCGAATCACTGCTGTCAACTATGTGCTTACATAATGGGCCTAGTATCAGGTTAAATGTCAACATAACGGTAAATGTAATCAGCAAAATACACTCCTAATTTCTGTTTAACACTGTGCTTGATCTTCATTATTCTTGTTTGATGCAGTATATAGGTTTATGGTTATTGTTTTGCCCGTAATGACACAAGACCGAATATTTGTTATTATGAATAAATACATTTTTATTGCGGAAGGATCAGGAACACTATTCACTATAATCTTTCGGGAAAAGCTCCCTCTTGAGCTCTCTATGGGTATGTAATCCTGTCAGTATTGCTCTAGTTGAAGAAACACAATTGATAGAAGACGGGTTTTTATACTCGAACCGGGGAATTTAACGCTTAACCAGGAAGTTATCCGACGTAGGCTTTTTGCTTCGCACCAGTACTCCATATGGATGCAAAGTGACTGATTTGCTGAGCACATGCTGGGTGCCATCTGAGAACGATCACTGTTCGATAATTTACCAGTTCTCAGGTATTGACTGCTCTAAGCATCATATCATCCCATCATCTGTTGGATATCGGCTGTATGTCTTGTTAGCATTTTGCCAGCAGAATGACAAATAGGGGGGGAGGGGTCTGTGTAATTAGATTCGTTTCGTAAAGCAAGGCCTCTGGACGTCTTCCAGAACTCAGACAAAACCGGCGATAACCAGGTAAACTGTGTATATGAGGGAGTGTGGTGGGTGACCCCATACACCAGCTCCCTCGTTAGTCTCTTAGCCGGTATAGCATAAAACATTGCTCTGGACGTTTTTTACTCAAATCATGATTACTCTATTTATTAGTTAGCAGTTATGACTGGACCCCTTTACAAAATCATTGACATTCATAACCAGCTGTCTGAAGAATCCAACTAATAACTCAGATTTCATCGATGCAGGATACAAACCTGACCACCTAGAATTTTGATCGCTTCAATTACCACAATCTTGAAGAATAAAATCGCTAACTTTCTCCGTAGATTCAAAAGCTGAATATGACTTTCTTCAAGATTCTACCAGCCACGGACGGTAAATATGTTGGAAAGCAATTAACAGCAAAATAGATGTGTATTGTTCGAATAACGGCGCTGATGGACAGTTATATCCGCTGAGGAGACATAATATTTGTTAGCTAGTTCTACGAACCTCCCTAGCTATATGCAGAATTTACTGCGGGACATGTAGAAACGAGCCCTCTCGGTTGGAAATCGTTTACTGACTACAGCTTTGTCCCACTATACCGCAGTCATGGTTGCTACATTCACCCTTCAAATTATACGACCAGGAAGCTGAGTGACTTCCATAATCTACAAGGTCATTCATTTGTTATCTCGTCTCGTCTGGAGTATCCTATAATATATCAAGCGCTCAATGTGCTAGCTCATACGACGTGATAAAACCTTACTCATCTCGAAATATTGCGTGCAAAAATACAGCGTGAACACTAATAAAATACATGACCCTCGTTTAATGCTACAAATAGTTACATATTGGCTATATCGCCATAAATACATTGACCACTAAATAAATCATTTATCACATCCATCATCCGAGCAATCCATTAAAGAGCATGTGTTAGTGGACTTTGTGATCGCTCCGTAACACCTTCCTGACTCCAGGTTACCACAACATGTTTCTCCTCTGCTGAGAATTCCCTTCTGGCAAATTTATTCGCACCTGATGTATTCACAGACACTATCGCCACTTGACGAAACGGGATATACAATAATAAATACTTCCAAGCCAAGGAATCCTGACAAGAATGCATAGGCAATAATATTGGACGAGTTCGCGGAAAAGATATACCGCGTGCAAGATAAGTTTCTGGCCACTTTGAGTTCGAAATGTTTTTTTTATCATAAACATTAGATTACATGTTGTTCACGCATGATTAAAAATTTTTCTTCAAATGTATCAGTATAAATCTACAATTTCATTCCATGGATATACATTTAAGTAAGAGAGTGTACCACTTTTGTTCTTTTGTTCTTTTGTTTGATTGACTCATTTCGAATTATAATCGAACAATTATAATAATTAGCAATGGAATAATTCAAAATTTAGTATGAGGAAGGACGACAATTCGCATTGGCAGAAGTACTTGTTGCCAATCTTCATGAGGTACAGGTAAACAGTAATAAATAAACCAATATTTACGTAAAGCATAATAGGTGGAAGTAAGACATGATGTCTATTATGGCGCATTGTCCCGTGGTATTTTCTGAGGACTCCCTATTTTTAAATGTATCAGTGAACAAGCATTTTCATGAATAGTTATCACAACCTTTGTCAGGAGAACACACTTTACGTGGTGGTAATCCACCTCACCTATCCCGTGGCTGCTGTTGCAGTCGTTAGGGCGTCATCGATGATACAGCCAGTATTCTCTAGGATTTTGCAAAGGTCAAGCCAGTTACGATCATAATAATATATCAACGCGATGTTCCTAAAGAACTAGGCTAGAGGGTTTCGTTGATTCCTCAAATTATTTTCAGCTCTACTTTTTCTAGTACTCTTGCCTAGAGCAGATTCTTCAGAGATTTCAGTTTTATGAGCAACACTATCTTCGCTAGTTGAAGGAGGTGGAAGAGTTCACTATCGGTACGAGAAGTCCAAGCAAAACCACATTTCAGTGACGTAGGTCGTACGGTAGTAAAACGGGGAAAATGCAATAAAATAGGCCTTAACGAAAAAACTTAGAGTCGGTTCGCAGTAGGACCGACTCTACATCGACGAAACAAGCTACCATGTTTGCGCTGATTGCATAGCTTGTTCTGAATATTTATAAACCTATTTTTCGAGCAACGCAAAGGCCTACAATACTACTAGTAGTAGTAGTAGTAGGTTGAGTACCGTCTATTCGACATGCTCAGTGATTATTCTCCGCCACGCATCGCGATTCTGTGCTAGAGTTATTGCCTCTTCGAAATTGTTTAGGTTGATGTCCTTGAATTGCGACTTTATTATCCCCAACAAAGGGGTCACTGGTTTTCCTACTGGCTTTGCGGTATGTCTCAGTGCTTACCTCAGAGCAACCTTTGCGTCCTCCTGGAGTCTTGCAACATGACTGAAAAATCTCAATCTCCTATAATCTCCTATAAGCTCAATCTAGAATAGAAGAGATGAAAAAATATCATTGGTTCCGTTTTTAGTCCTTCATTACTTTTCTTGAGACGCGACCACATACCACCATCATCAGAAAATCAGAAAACACAGAAACCCCAGGCGATAGCTCAAAAAGAAACATTGACAATAGTCAGTTGTCCTATGTATAACATAATACATATTCGTCTGTGCTCAATCAGTGAGTCGGTTATGTATCCGCCTGGTTGAATTATTCGAAAAGTCGATGAAGGATGACGACGCATCAGTTTGAGGCTGCACCGTCCTCGACTCCGTCAATGCAGCAAACATGATTATCTGAGGACTGCATTTTCTACACCATTGGAGCCGTTATGATGTTAGACACGTTTCCGTTAGCTTCTGGGGGCAAATATAGTTACACGACGCAACTACAAGAACAGAGCAAAACAGAAATCACTATCAAAATGAAACGAAACATTTTTCTGTTAGAATGTCGACGAACCTATATTCTATTATGCCACAGTGACGTAGATGAGCTCGAAGCATGTGACTGTTATATGCATCAGAGCGTAGCAGGTATCATATGGACAAAAAATTATATTAAGGTTCATTCATAGAATTAGTAATCATGCTCAACGCCAAATAAATCACTCGATTGTTTCGAAACACCTGTTTTGCATCGGTTCCGTTTTTTCAACCACAGAGAAATAAATGTCATGTTCAATACTCTACTCTCGGCAACATTTAATTGTCAACGTAAATTTACAGTAAATTTTCGATAGGCTGGCATCTTCCATGATCAATACAGTGAAGATAACTTCCGATAAATATCGAAGACTGGATAACTGGGCCAGTTAAGCGATGTGATCGACAACATCGAATACAAAATGAAATTTACACTACAGTGAAATTAGAAAAGTAGTGTGTATAATGTCAGCGATTTGGTAATGTCATTGTATTATATTATAAGAGTAAAGAGCTATAGCCTACCATGTAACTAGGACAATTGAAAGGTGAAAACTACAAATACAAAATGATACTTGAAGCGAACACGCGAGTATGTTCATCAATATGATGAGATTTAGTTCATTTATGACTATTTTCTACTGAAAACTAACACTTTCCTCTTCAAAATGTCTATTCGTGGCCTATTTGATATGCATTCTAGTCAATCTGACTAGATTTTTTTTACAGTGTACCAAGTAATCATGATTTGCCGAGTTCGTACCTCGAGGACAGTTATCAATGAACGAATATGAATGAAATTGATTCCAGTAGACTATTAGTAATGATTGAATCATAAGCCAACAATGACAGAGAACATGTTAATTATGTTAATTAGGATCAAAATATTCTAGTTGTTTCCCTCCGATGTGCATCATTGAGCATGATATATTATATTTTTGATAAAAGATTATGAGTAGTTAAGCAATTCACGAGGAATGAGCAGAAACTCATCGGTTGTTGTTTTGGATTAGTTTGTGGTTCTGACCCATTGTCTGCTTCTGGGAACCGATTACAATCGTCCATGGCAGTTAGGTCTACAGAGAACGAAACGCACATCAAATTCACCAGATATTGCGGGAGGTATCGTTGGTGCTCCTTGGCGGAATAAAAAGACGTGGCCTCATACGTCCAATGGTGACATAGATGTACTCTGAACACAACAGCACAACATTCACCAAATAGCATGTCCACGGATTCCATCGCACCAAGTACACATATCCAATCACGTCCTACCAACCTCTAAGCTCGTACGAAAAAATTGTGCAAAAGTCAGTGCGTGACATCTACAACTAAATTGAAGTAACTGTATGACTTTCGCAACTATCGCATTGCCTTCCAGTACGGTTGCTAATTGGCCGATCTATTTTTCCGAATTCCTGCAAACCCAGTTCAATACATGAATAAGCAATCCTCCCCAGAGATCTACGGGACCGCTCTCATTCAAATTATACGACATTTTCCGATCGTGACACCGGTAATAAAAAGTGTACTGCAGGGTGGTGTTGTTTGGTGTTTCCTCTTCAGAATTTCAGTTTCGTTTTCAGCAGGAAACATCGTAAGCCTCACAGAATGTTCTCGTTGCTGTCTGATTTACGGTTGAGGAGTTGTAACGATTGCAACTGAGAGTTGCACAGAGATCGTGCTTAGTGCACTGACAAATGAATCTCCCCACATGTGTTGCCTTATAGATCGCAGGCGCAACTTCGCTGAGCTTGTATATGTATTGGGAAATGAGTTTGAGGTTTAGGTTCCAGAGTATTCGGCATTTTGTTGTTCTATTGGGATAAATTGGTAGAGTTGTGTGGCGTCTTGAAAGTCAGAATACGGAACCTTCAATTCAGACCAATATATTTATAAAAGACACAGGAAGCCAGTGTACATTGTTCAGCTGTGCTTTGTCAATAATAGAAGTGTCAGGTGTCATGGTGTCAGGAGCTTTCCTCTCTGAAAACCTTACATCACTGACTACAACTGTCCACACGCCAGGTCCGAGTTCATCATCACTACTCTCTCCTTCCCTCTATATTTTCCCCTCTTTTCTGCATCTGTTAGCATCTATCTATATCGCAAGCATTGTCAAAGGTTTAGTATTTTATTCGTATTTTACCGAAAAATACATGGCATTTTGCCCGTTATTGCCTTACTACATGATCGCATATACGTCCTCTTTATCGGAAATGTATTTGATAATGAAACCTAAGATAATGTTCCTGTGAAATTATTTAGTGACAAAAAAACGAGAGTGAACACAATAGATTTCTATGATTGAGGTATATGACCGATACGGACAAAATGTTATTTTAAATGAGCCTAAATCTTTATCTAATAAAATAAAACACAGGAAAGCCAAATTCAATGAAATCAAATGAAAATTAGATTAGTCCATTGACTAACGATGGTAGGATCGCCAGAGTCCGTAAATACTAATTAAATCGATGGGACCTTCGATCTCGTGAATTTACCCTTCAAACACTGTCACAAGCTTACAAGGTGTGTTACAAGTTAGCGATTGGGAACATTTGTGAGTAGTAATTCGATCAGTATATTTAGACTAATATTGATCTATTCATCCGCGATCGCGGCAGTATAGCAGGAAATTGAATGAAAGAAACACATATATTATGAAAATGAATAAATGTTTGTGTGACAGATGTTAATATTACAGGATTCCGATCCTGAAGTTCTTCGTTCCAGTATGGATGAAATAGTGCTGCAGTAGTCGTTCAAGAAAATGATGGACTCGCTGATAACTCCTACTACAAGGCTATATAGGCTGCCGCCAAAATCTACCCGCATCAACGTAGTAATTATGTAACGCTTAGTCAGATTTATCCGAATTTTCATACATATGTCTGCCCTCTGGATATATTCGATGGTTCAGAAAATGGGCGTAACTTCTTCGCTTAATTGACATAACAAAAACGTTACCCTTACAGTGACGACAACCTCTGTATAGAGCATTTGCAACTCCACCGTCTTCTTTTCTCAAGGACAGTGGATAAATAATGTTATCGTGTCGAGTACAAACGTCATACCTGATGACAGGACGAATTATTATAAAATATCCTCCAAAATAACAACAATTATATTTTCCAGGATCAATAATGGTGGCGATGTTCGTTCATTCATTTGTCGCACTTCATCGAACGCCACCAGAATTTTTTTTAAGAGGACAAAGACGTTAGCAGTTATTTCCCATAGATTATCGTCATTGGTAATCCATAGATAATGCGGTCTCGTCCTTGTACTTTTCGTTTTGTACATATTATTATAGCTAAAGACGAAAAAGGAGAGAAATGCCCAACTTGGGCTCTATCGAGATGTTTCTCTTGAATCAATTATAAATATAGCTGTTTGAACTCAGTATGCACGATTACTAGAGAGAGGGTTAGCCGCTCTCAGACCAACCGTAACGCCAAGGTTCAGTCAGCATGTGAATTCAAGACCTGCTGAAGCGTAGAAAATGGAGTAAAATGTTCACAACGTGGATCACGAGAGGTGTCAATTACTTTTTCCAGCCATGGTACCTATTCCGTACGTTGCATCTATTTGCATTTTCGTTGCCATTAGCAAGTGAGAGGCAAATAAAGATGTACATCTACAATGCAAATGGAGCAATAACCACACAATACTGATGCGCTGATCGAAGGCTTGATGTTGCGCACGACATCCGAAAAAAGTGTTGTTTTGACTGTTGATTTTGCCGATCACTCATTCAGAGCAACTGTTTCAAGGGCAAAGTGAATAGAGCCTCTGTTCATATTTTTTGTATATTACATCAGCTCCCTCTATGATGTATTGTGCAATGAAATAGCCTTTTCGTTTCACACAAAAATTGGTCAGTTGAAGGTTCAGTATGAAATAGCTGGTGTTCTTGTGTATCGTTCCGGCTACTCGAGAGATTGCATACAGAATGATTTTACAGTCGTTTGTTTGTGAAGAAAAACGTTTCCCTTGTAATGTTAAAGACAGCTGTTTCATTCAAGGAGTACTATAGTACTGTTATTTTGGCCAAATCTGTTCAGATATTTCACGGGGCATCTTACGATCGACCCGGGCAATATATCATCCAATGGAACCCTATCCATTGCAACATTATCCGATAGAAGGTTAGTTTGTCCACTGATAGGTTTGGGTTACTTTGCCATGGCGTACTGTGAGCGATATTGGGGTTACCGTTCACATTATTCAAAAGAAAAAAGTAGGTTTTCTAGGTTTACTGTTATGTAGGTTACCGAAAGTACACCGATGATGCATATATAGATCGAGGTACACAAGCTACGTGATTGCTCTAAATTGGTGATATCAGCTGTTTGAAAATATGTTGACTGGATTTTTTTTTTTTAACATAAAGGCAGCATAACTACATATATGTTATGTTTTAATTTTCATTCGAATTTACATTCAGCTGGCAAGCGAAACGGTGACTCAGTGAGTCAGTAAGAACTTCCGTAGGGAGGATGAAATTACAATTTAGGTGGAACGTTGATATATGTAATATAAAACATGGAAACTGAGGAAGACTCATGTATTACGAAGATGATTATGATTGATGCGGAATAGGGTTTCCTTCTAACTTCAGAAGCTCCATATATATATTATGTTCACATTATTTATCGTCTCTACAATGGGCTGATGAGTCTACAAGTTTGTTCCGACATTTTTTTGACCTTCTTACGAAATGTCCATGGATTCACAATTCTAAATAATAAAAATATGGTATCCATGGATGACTGTGTTGGGTGGGTGGGTGACGCATGTGTGATTTTGTGTTTAAGGGCTATATTTTAGGATCCGTTGTACTATCATATAATGAAATGTTCGTAGGTATATAAATCGACAATGGGAATATACATTCCAAGTCTGTATGTATTGAATTCGATCTATCGATTGCCCGCTACTATCAGAAAAACATGAATAATAATGATAATGATAATAATAATAATAATAATAATGAAAGCGATTTGTTTTGCGCACGTATCCACCGTAAGGGTGCCCAAGGCGCGGGAGAAGAAAAGAAGAGAAATATATATAGGTGTCAATTGACTTCACGAAAAGCTTGGCTAATACGATTAGTTTTTTAACAGTTTCTTTTATACCGCCAGCGTGGTACACTGACGTATCTCCAGCGGCAGGCCATTTCAGAGACGATGAGCTGCCACTTCGAACGATTTATCACCCCACGAGTGCTTCGAACTTGGAACTTGAAGTAAAGCCATGTTGCTGGAACGGAGGCGAGTATATGGATGGAGCAGGTTGAAGATTTATGCCGAAGCCATGTCATTGAGTGATTTGTGTGTGATGAGCTAGTCTATAGGTCATCCGGTAAGAGATTGGAAGCCAGTGCAGGTCCTTCAGTATAGGTGTGATGTGACAGTGACTTTTTCGACAATGTCACAATCCGGATTGCATTATTTCGGAGGCGCTGAAGACGATACGGGAAGTAATAAATGCGTGAACGATTTGCTCAGCTGCGTCACAATCCAGGAACCTACGACTTTTGCTGATTTATCGGATGTGAACGATCGATGAACGAGTGGTGAACGATATAATTACAAACAGTTAATTATTTAACGATAGACATCTCTCCAGCTTCCCTCCCAAATTCCCACCAACTATGTGGAAGGCAGAATCGGCTTGTATATTATTCACGATACACCCATAACACAGAGTTATCTCCCAGACACGTCAGATGTATTTCTCACGTACCGAACGTTGAAGCTGTGTTATATTGGCATCATAATAATTTCTAATTATGTGATCTCAGTAGCTTTGAGGTGATTTCTCGAAAGTAGGATCACTCCAGGCAGAGCAGCAACTTAGAATAAGCTACTTTTGTTCGGAAGATTGCACTCAATATAATTACCCAGATATACAGACTATATACCAACCTTCTTACATACGTGGGCAATTCAAGAAATAAAAACAACTTGCATTGTGCTGTTCGGTTAGTTGGTCCGAAATCAATCTCCACAACATGTCCGTCAATGCGACTGTACCAGCCTATAGTAATTTAGGTAAATCATCCATATGATTACTCACTTATTCCTTGAGACGTTTCAGTGGCAATAGATCAGCTAATAAGGCGAATCTAGTTATTGTAACAGGATCATATGGCGTAAAGTGAGTCAACTGATAAGTGGAGATGACTCAGTTCAGGCGTACTTTAAGTAAATATTTTAGTGGGTACCATTCTCATTAATCAATACGAAGGATAGTATCCTGCATGTGGTTATAGACTACTCAAAGTGCAGTCATAATTGAAATTACAAAATGTAGGCCATCGCTCCAAATTCGGTATTGTGGAGGATGGAGTGGATATCAATGAGAAATAGGTTATGCTTGTTGAAGAAGTTGGCGATCTGGTGGCTTGACAAACGACATGAATAATGTCTGGATGGAGTCTGATCTTGTGGCTGACTATGCCACATAATCTATTTGCTTATCTGATTTACGGCAAGTACATTGCAGCATGGACAATGTAATATAAGTACGGAACTGAATATACTAAAAAATAACGATATAATCCTTTTGGCAGCTCAATTCAAAACCACCTGTTGGTGATAATTGCCTCTTCATAAAATAGCTGCCAATATTAATAAAGGAAAATGCAGACATTTGCAGCACTGGGCCATTGGTCTGCCAACATGTTTATGTAGTCTGATGAACATTTCATCTGTGCCTCGATCACTCGATCACTTCGTTCTGATACAGATAGAGAACACTATTTCATTGACTGGTTCGGGTGTTGACTCTTCTTGTAGACAACTAACAGCTTCAATGTTGTTATAATTTGTTGTCCATGCTTGAAACAACTATCTACAAGTAGATAATAGTCTAATAAGCACAACCCGTGGCTGTGCAATTCCATTGTGGCGTTAAACTTGCGGTATTACGAGAACCTGTGTGACATAATGTATTAGC
>JAUOBX010538608.1:0-10036 GCA_032360705.1 Eupentacta quinquesemita
TCACTGTATCCATATTGAGCCGATAACCCCCTGCAATGTATCACAGGCATTGATGAAGCAGTCTGTATGTTAATCGAATCACAGGTGTTAGTAGTGAATCTGGTGATGTGTAAGTTTGTAGAGCGGTTGAAACAATACACAAAATCGCATGTACTGAACCACTGATGTGGGCCAACTGTAACACTTAGAACTAGTATCACCGTTTCCATATCCGAGCGAGTAACGCCCTACAATGTATCACATGTACTGATGAGAGCAATATGTTAGAATACTGAAATCACAGGTGTTAGTTTTGATTTGACATTTTGTAGAGCGGATCATCTGACGCCACGACAAGTTAAAGCGTAACAGAACAACATATTCATAGGCTCGCTCTTATTGCCACATCGGAATGCCAGCACCACAGTGTGTTTGGCATTTTTGAATTTATGTGGGCAGGAGTAGATCGTGTGAGCTGGTTTCAAAATCGGAGGACACCAATTGAGGATTACATTGCAGTTTCTTGTATAGGCTTACTACAGTTGGCTGCTGTTTCTATTACTTCCAGGGGTGAGCTGTCATCTGATATAGTAGCTGTCTGATGCAGTTGTTATTATATCAATGAGAGAGCTGTCAGCTGCTAGATGTTGCATGGGTCTCATGTTTTTTTCTGTAACTTGTTTGTCTGTGAGATGGCTTCGACGTTCCTCCTAGGATAAGACAGTCGCTATAGGACTTCATCCACCGATACTGTGTGATGTTGATTTTGTGATATCTACAGGAATGTAGTGTTAGCTTTAAGATGCCACTTAGATTTGTATACAATAATGGTGAGTAATGAGTTGTTAGCTATTATGTGGTATTTTAGCTTTAATTACCTCCAGGGTATAGACAGCGCACTAGTTGAAAACTATCGACGCCTATTGCTGCCTGCCCTCTTCCTATGTCATGTGTTATACTCTATGACTCTGACGGAGACCTGGTCCATGTCCTATTTTGAAGCCAATGGTATAACTCCAAGGGATAAAGGAGAATTGATATAGACGACTGCTTGATTGATTCCCAATTGTGGTTGTATCGAGGAAAGGTTGTATATCTCCCCCATTCTGCAAAGATGAAACACTACGATAGTGAACTGAATTGACTTGAAAATATTAGGACGCAGCCATAGAAACCCTGCGAGGAAATAATGAGAGACATTTGTCACTTGTCACTTGTGTTTGCATGCCCTTCCCCCATGGAACTATCAAATTTAACGCAAATCCTCCACAGCAGCAATAAACGGAGACACATCAGATATGCCAGCGGTATGAGCGACAGAGAAGCGTCATACACATTAATATGGAAGGACTGGCCTACTGGTATACTGTAAACAAAGGGAACTCTATGATCCACTAGGAATGTTCTGGAATGCTGAATGTGCAACATCAAATTGCCCTGCTGTCCATCATGGAAACACCGTTGTGGCCTCGTATAAATATGTTTTGTTCGGAATAACGAATGGTGAAGAGAATTATTAGTCAATGGTAAAGTGAAGTAATTGATGAGCCAGCTCAGACCACACTTACGTTTAATTGAACAAAGAGGGAATCAGACAACCAGTATTCGTATTGTACCCACTGCTCCTCGTATCCCGTCTGTTTCAGTAGATTACTCAACTTTGCTGCTATTGTAAAGATGATCAGGTTATGGCTATGATTACATTAATCATGGAACGGGCGGTTGAGCCGACCACGTACCGTATATATCCACGGTTTGTTTATGAATATTGACCTCTGATGAATAAAAGAATCACACGAACCCTGTCAACCCCATGACCTTGAAATGACCGCCATGTTTTCAAGGACCCATCTATAGATCTAATCTATATCCGTGAATAGATTAAAATAACGGTAGTCCATTTTACCTGCATGTGAAGGTAATATGAACTATAGAAGACTCTGATCATTTCGTTTATCAAAAATGTAACTAATATTCACACTTTAACAGATAAAAAAACACTCAACAACATCAAGCTCCACAAATTACTTCCAGGAATACTGACATGATGATACTATCTTGCATTGAATGCTCAAATTAGATGACAAACTTCATGGATATGCTTACTTTTTGTTACAGTTTCGCAAGATGATTCCACACACATTACGACGATTCTTGAACGGGAACCATTCTACCTGCACATGAACATTATTTCTGTGCAAGAGTTGCTGCTGAAAATATCCGCCAGTGTCCATCGAGTCATGAATATTGCGGAATAGGTTAATTGGCAATGTATAAGCGAAATTGGCTGCTTTCTCTGTAGAGGAACAACGGTTTCCCCCTGGTCCTAGATTTCGCATAACCCCTTGAAATTGACGTTTAGAAAAGTACTTTTCCTCTAAATTGATGGGAAAACGTCCAGTATCAGTATAATCTTCGATAAAGTATTTCCTTTCCGTTAACCGGAGAATGAGGCTATGGTAGTAGTGCGCATCTACGATGCATCAACTGTATAAGGCAAAACATTTCAGTAGTCCATTTTACATGCCTAGTTAATTGCCCCCGCACCTTCCCTACACAGAAAGTAAGATATTACACTCACATTGACTGAATTACTCGAATATGGTCGCCAGAAAAGCATCTGCTGAACCGTTTGTTGGCAAATAACACTGTCGATTAGGATGTCAAAGACTTCGCAACTTTAGGCAATACAGTGTTTCATCTTAAAAATCGGAAATCTTGGCAACCCAGGTGTGAAACGCATCGCCTTGCTACTGAACTGACACGCGACAAACAGACGATATATCTACTGGGAATCGAAGCGAATAACTAAGAATGCCTGATTGTTACGCGCTGATTGAATATTTCGCCTAAATCTAATATACGGATGTGTCCAAAACGATGGTCGTCACTTCGGGGGTCAAGGGAGTTAAATTAATCAGTCTTGGCATATACACTTTCTTCTCCCCATGGACATGACCGTTATTCTGTCGAATAAATCCGAATACTGCGTCAAATTTAGCAGTAAAATATGACTCGTGTTTCTGAGAAAGCATATTTTCGACAACGTTGATATACCATCGAAAGTGTTTAGCCACGACTGCCATATACCGTACACTGATATTATGACATGATATTGAGGAAGCCGTCTAGCTCCACTCAACACATCGTTGGTGATGCCATATAGTAAGGATCATCAGCACGGCTATCAACCTTGATGTGTGAAGAAGATTTTTCACTCCGCCGCCTTTTCACTACACAAAATTAGCACTCTCAGCAAATACGTAGTCACATTAGTTCATGCCTTTGTGTCATCGCGCCTTGACTTCTGGCTAGACTGATAGAGAGGCTGCAACATATCCCGAATGCAGCTAGGATAGTGATCCACTGTAGCAAACATTCACACCTAACGCTGAATCTCTATCACTGGCTACCTGTTCTTGAGCGCATAATCTATGAGGTTGCTTACTTACGGAGCTCTCCATGAGGTCACTCTCTGTACACCATACACATCACATACATCATATTACAGTGCCAGCCCCCTTGTTCCATCTGTTCTTACACCCAAATGCTTGCTTCTTTGCCCGCAGCTGTTCCCTACAACACGTGGAGGCGATCGTTAATTTGCTGCCTCTGCGCCAACAATTCGGAATGACATTCCGATGAGCATCCAAAGTAAAACATCACTGGACTCGGCATTGATTGTTTTTGTTTTGTCTTGAGATTGTTTTCGTATGGCGATTTATGGATGACAATAAAATGTCAATATTATAACTGTACCGTTTTACTGACCAACTACCAACAGATGTCACGCAAACACCATTAGATGCATTTATTATAAACAATGTAGACCGTATTGGACTCTTCTTTCATGGACATAGTTCACGGAGCCCTTTCACCGAGCTCATCGTTGTTGCTATCTTTAGGTTTATTCTCATCACTCTCTCAAAATCACATACTAGACACTAGCATGTCCTAATGTATGCCCACGAGCACAGTGCATCAGACGCATAGAGGAGACGACATTGGGTTTTGCTGCTTTTCTCGCGATCGACAGTTCTAATGTGTTTGTTTATTGCCGATACACGTGACATAAGTCAATCCACTATTGTAATCGGGGATAAAAAAATACATTGACCATTACACATGATCTCGAGCAACCTGGTGTGGAACTGTATTTCAGAGAAAAAAAAAACTAGAGAGGCCCATTGATCCCTAACCCTATTGACTCTTGATCAACCATGGATAGCATCGGGTTTCGTTTTGGGTCTATCTATGCGATATTGGCATATCAGTTAGTATCCTGGACAACGTGTCGGTTCTGTCTTAGCCCACATGGGTAATTAAAGACGCTGCCCTCTTGTACAATACTTAATAAAGTGCATAGATACTCGCGAATCCCTGTAGTTTGGAAAGGTTCACGCCGGAATTTGATAGTGACATTTTCGATTCCTCACAAAGGTCTGTAGTCGTATCCCTGACTAAACCCTTGCATTAGACAAAGTTGAATTGGCATATTGCAAAATGAGATAATTTACCAGAGCATCTTAATCAGAGCATCTAAATCAGAGTCATCGAGCTTCCAGATAATCACACCGACATTAACATTCAACTGAAAAATGAGATTAACGACTAGCAAACGGGGACAGCAGAATAATAAAATAACAGTTGCTTGCATGGATAGAGCGGTGAATGTCGGCCTCAACTGATATGGAATGAAAGCGTAACCCAAGGGTGTGAAATCAATATTAACGAAGCAAATGCTCCGGGCGAGGAAGGTTAGCAGAGATTAGCTTTAAAAAGCTCTGATCATGCCCGAGGAAGATTTAGGCAGGTGATTCTCACTGATGCGTTAGCATTGTTTATTAAGGTAGGAGAGTCTTCCCACTCTCGCCCAAAAATACAAACAATGCTGATGTTGATTGGGATCTTGGAGCGGTACAAACTCGCACCTTATTACGGTGAACAAATGTGATATGTGAGGATAGTAACAAAACGACTACGGTACGGCAACAATTTGTTTGGATGTAGCACAAATCCTTCCTCCTCAATTGTTAGGCCTGACCTTATTGAGGTCATTGAATGAGACATTTGCTGTCACACGTTTGGCTGGGCGCGCCCGTGAAAAAACAATAGGTGAATATATGTTGATTGTTCAAACAATAAATAAATGGTCCTATGACCTGCACAGTCAATAGCCAGTCAAATTATTCATAGAGTGGTTGCGCGACTCTCATTTTCTGAGAGTTTGAGCCTATACCAATCTAATATAAAAACATACAATAGAAGGGTGAAACAGATTTTAAGAGGCATCTCAAACGTTACACCTACGGTTTGACGTACTAACCCTATCAGCATTTCTTACTCTCAGCTTCATTACTGCTCCAATACACCCCAGGAAATGTAAACATGGAAATTGGTCTAGTTCCATTTCATATTAATATAATTCAGAGGGGCATCCGTTTCCAGTTTCACTTTCCTGCATATATAGCGCTACATTAATCTTTGAAGGATGTGCGCGCCATCATCTACGTTTGATTTTGTAACATTACGCTGTCTCCTTGGATATATTTGAACGTTTTTTCAATGGTGTAAATGTGCTGTATATTGGCGGTTTAGAACGAACACAATTATGCCATAACCATTTGGGGGATAAATTCAGTTATTGGTACCTATGCTGAGCTCAGGAGATGAGAAGCCCAGTGGGCTAAGGGAATGGAAGGATTGATATGCTTTGAAAAACCTATCATTGCAGCCTGATTACCCTTGTCAAATGTATTTTCATGATACTGAATGTTCATCGTCTATTTCGTTTGGCTGTTCGTTAATATGGACTCGTGTTCAAGCAATGTTGACTAATTAGGTGGTAGATAACTCCATATATATATTTTAATGAGCGAATAATTGAGCACTACCTTCGTTTTTTCACCACACATAGATGGCCACTATAAGAGACTGTCAATAATTGGAAGCTGAAGAGGCACCATCTTGTTATAATTTCAAGAAATCCAATCATCGCTATGATAACAGGTCTTCCCTATGAAGTTCCTATATTAATGGCTAATAAAAGAGCACTTTCATGGCCTGATAAACTCTCCGAATCAAATATTATATGTTTGCAGTTCAGAGTAATCATTTTGTGGCTGATCAACTGGCTGGCTATCCAGTCTTGGAATTGCTCACATAAAAACGTCTGCTATAATGCCCAGGCCAACTGAATACACCCACGAGATAATTCACTTCACTGCATAATGAACTAAAGGCGGGTGGACTATACAATATAATATGACGTCACATGCACAAAACCTCTCAAACATTACATGGTAAATTCTAAACTACAATGCAAAAATGTTAACATGGTAATTTTTACTGAGAGGGTAAGACCACAATAAAGTTTCAAGATCTGTTGAGGGAAATATGATGTATTTGGAAAATAGGTCATGTTGAGCTAGCTTTCCTAGTGTACATAAACTGATCGATAACATTCAGCAGTCGATGTGCAGAGGCGACTAAGAGCGCTAATATAGGATAACTTCACTAACGTGGCCTCTTGTAAACCCCATCCGGACAACCATAAATGTCTAATAAATACTAATCGGGCTAATTCAAACTGAAAAGTAAAGATTGTTTGAAGTTGCCAGCATAGGATGGAAAAAATCAATAAATGGAATTTAGAATTCTTTGAGGGAAGCATGAGATAGAGCACTGTATGTCATATTCGCCAGGATCTCATAATATTCTATGGTAATGCTCAAGAGAAGTTACATGTTGACGTATTTGCCTATTTAGAGTTTGCTAACATGGACAAAAACCAGACAAAATGTCGGAATGTTCTTGGCCAAAATAAGCCAATACATGGGAAACACCAATTCGTTCTCCACATAGGTTACTATGATACTTAGTCGGTGTCGTCATCAATTAGTAGTACATTTAGGCGAGAGGGTTGAAGAATTTTAGGGTCGAAGGTCATGGGGCATATCTCATGAGCCGTTATTTGTGAAATAGTGATTACAATGATAATTGGCTAATCTTGTCATGTGTCAGGTGGTACACATGGGGTGTTGAGGAGTTTAAGGTCAACATTCATTAACAAGACCATAACGATGTGGTGTGATTCCTTGTCTTATTTTTACTAAGTTCGTTGTTTAGGCGTAACATGTGTAATATGTTCTATAGCGTTTTTGTCTAATGGCAGTTGACACTTAGAAGCATATGTCATTTTCGAAATAGGTGATGCATTAAACCATTTCAGACCTGGAGTACTGGCTCACTGGGGCATGTTAATTAGGCTCTTTTGGTCATGTAGACTTGTGATGTGACTTGTTCGCCCTGCCTCCCCCCGCCTCTGAAAAAATATGTATATCTATGTTTTATTATAATCATTATCGAATTACTCCGAAAAAATCCACTATTGTGGTGACGAGATTAATGATGCCTATAGGTTACCCTAAATCATTTCAACCAAGAATATCAAGCAACTGAAATCGAGATTTCAACTGAGGTCAAAGTCAGTCACCAGATGCAGTTTACACGGAAGAATATAACTTTCCATTTGGCTGTCCCCTTAAAATGTTTCATATCAACCTTTCCTTCCACTAGTCATTGTGTTTACAAGGCTTTCAAACTTTCAACTCTGTTGACCCAAGATGACCTTGGACCAAACCCCCTAAACAATAGGGACCATGTACTCCATATATTCAACCTGAATACCAAGTATGAAGTCTCTGCTCATTTTCGGTCACTAGTTATCGGGTTCACAAGGTTTTTTACTTTGACCTCTGTTGACCCCTGGGGACTTTGGACTGAACTAAAAACCAATAGGGACAGCTATTCAAGTCTAGTATAAGCTTTCTCTCACTACTCTCTTATAATGCTTCCTCCGGCGGGCCTCGTTATAGGTTTACACCTTTGCCTGTCTTGTAACCATGAAAATATTAATAATGAGGCATTATGTGAAGAATCGTGAAGAAAATCACACAAAATGCTACCTCTACAAATTAGGCCCAAATAATGTGGTTTTATCATTGACCAGTGGCACATTAGAAGTGGTCAAAAATTCGAGATCGATGGCCATTAGAGGAACATGATATGATTTATTTTAAACTAGTTGAAGAAATGCAAAACAGTATACTGTATTTGGGTGGCACTTCTACTCTACTTCAGCTTCGTCATTGAATGGTAGTACATAATGTATGGCGTGTTCAGGAACTCAACTTCATTTGAGGCTCTTTTGAGCCATCAAATGTAAATTTGTGAAAACTTAATTTTCCCATAAAAGAGATACTAACGAAGACTAAATTTTATATCAGAATGTTCTTTGGGCTATACTCGCTTGTGTCTGAAGTGTCATATGGTTGTTTACGTTCACCGCATATCATTATTGAAGGTTAATAAACATCGCCAAATTGACGTGTATACTGCAATGCTTCATGTCAATTATTGAAGCTGTCTCTAAATACTCGTGATGATATATTCATAAAGATAGTTTATCTAATGGTTTCTTGCACAAATATCACATCACATCATAGAGGAGAGTCATTTCAGGCAGTCATATATTCACCAAGATGGTTCATGCTATGGTTTATTGCACAAATAGTTCAATACGTCTTATGGGAAAGTCATCGTGGACATGGTTCATTGAATAGTTCACTTTGTACATATGCAAACATTTGCGTTCATCGATTCACTAAGAGGATTCATGCTATGCTTTATTGCACATCCATCCGAGGAAAAGTCATCATAAAATGCCAAGAAATCGCTAAGCTGTTCCTGTTAGTTTACTACAAGTTATAGTTTACAGCATACATATTACAATGCCTCTCTGATGCATTAATAAGTCACTAAGATGGTTCACATTATTTCATATGCACAGAATTATTACAGTGCATCCAAGAGGGAGTCCTCCTAGGAATGTCGATCATTTACTAATATGATTTACTCCATGATTCATGTACCGCAATATGATAATGTTTCTAGGAGGGAGTCATCTTTGACAGCCAAAGATTGTATAAGATTTATGTTTTATAGTTTATGAACATGAATGTTAACAGTCATCAAAGATCAAAGATGAGAATCATTCCGAGCAGTCTAAGATCCATTGGGATGGTTCGCTTTCTGATTTTGCACAGACAGTTCACTTCACAACCAAGATGGGGGTGTAATCATCTCGAACTGTCATGGTATTCACTTTCCAGTGGTTTACCTAGCTGGAACAACTGCCCATTTCCAGAGTGTTGTTCTCACCGCAATACTTCAGTGGGATGAGTATCATGGTACAGGTATAGCTGGTTCCAGGTATGACCTGCTGCCTCGTATACACATGTGCATATCATCTCCCGAGCACACAAACACAAATGTCTAATCTGACTCTAGCCGGACAGCTGGATGGCCTTGGTGACATCGGTTCGTCATTCGTTGTGATTCAATTTAGATGTCATCACAGCCAACAGATTGAGAGGTGTGTCTTCTTGATTGGCTCCTTCATTATTCATGCTATCGCCGTTATCATTCGTGCATGAAACAACAGAATACTGAATACAGTCATGAGCTAATGATATGCTCAATTACAGACCTCACATTTTTATTCACCCAAAATTGTCAGCTCTCGGGAGTAGTGTTCTCTCTTTGCCGCCAGGAAACTAACTCTTCTTGTTATTACTGGCTCATCTGATGGTGTTGCAGTAATTGTTGGTCTAGACGACTAGACCCTGTACTGCGATACGGAGCAGTACCAGCGTCAGCAGTATTCAAATTGAAAATTGCATTATTTATTTGACAGTTGTGTTTGTTTTAGCTTAACCATACAATGCACCTGCTCTGTATGTAAATAAAAAACCTCGGTAAATATAGGTGGCCCGAACCAAGGAACATGGAAAGGCAGAAAAGTTGAATAACCTTGTTACCGAACTGTGCCAGGGTATATGATTATTGGAGTCATCCTAATCCAAAATAGGAATACAGCTCCATAGCAGGCAACTTCAGTGTGAGAGCACAATTTCCTTAATAATGATTTATCACATTCCTGCTAATCTGACTATCAGCGAATCATCATCGATGTAAAAATGGAACAATACAGGAA
>JAUOBX010538719.1:0-10035 GCA_032360705.1 Eupentacta quinquesemita
GTTTTGGGGTCAGGTCTAGAGGTCAACAGAGGTCAAAGTCTGGAAAATAACAGCAACAGAATGGTCATTCTGATCAGACAATTACGAGAACCCCATTGTGTTGCAGTATATGGGTTCCCCATTGAAAGTACATGATCTCCATTGTGAGGTCATCAGAGGTCAAGGAATCACTAAGCCTTTTAGCTTTCTGGTTCTATTCCAGGTTTTGACTGACCCACCATCAGAGTTTATGAAAGATGTACAGGATTACATTTTCAGTTGTATTTGGTCAGGAAAGCCTGACAAGATTAGGAGGAAGACTATGTACAATTTGGTCGAGGACGAAGGATCGAAAATTACTCATGTTAGAAGTTTTATTTCGGCCCTTGAAAACTTCCCGGGTAGTTAGATACATGAACAATAATAAGGGAGTTTGGAACATATTTTTCGCTAACTATCTAAAGCCATATGGGGGGAAATTCCTTTTTAATTGAAACTACCGTAATAATGACCTAGGAAATATTCCGAATTTGTTCATTGATGATATTTGTTCTTCTTGGAGTGCTGCTAATTTCAATTGTCCGAATGAGAATTTCGGCAAAGAAATTATTTGGAACAATCATTTTAATAAAGTTGATAATAACACGGTGTATCGTACATGTTAATGACGTTTTCATTGGTAATAAATCATTCACCAATGACATTCCGACAATTGTGTATGCGATATAACATCAGGCGTTTCCCGTTCACTCTTTATTTTTGATTCATTTCAAATTCAAAAATCGTGGTAAACCAATTACTTCTCAACATGCATATAATGTTATCATTTCTCATGTCGTTCTACCACCGAAAGCTGTTGATAAGTGGAACATCGCATTCAATTTTTCCAGTGAAGATTGGAGAGTTATTTTCAAGACTCCCACTATTGTACTCTCAGAGAAGAGAATTATATAATATTAGGAACAAACAGATTATCGTATCTAATGAATAAGGTCGACAGCCCTCTCTGTACTTTCTGCCAAGAAGCAGAGGAGAACTAGAACATTTGTTGTGGAACTATCGATTCACATCTCTCTACAATACCTCTTTGGGCGACAGTACATCCTTCCGAAAAGATATTTCTTCTTTGGCTATATGTTAATTTCTGATCATCCAACGAGTTTCCCAAGTATTATATTTTTAGCTGTCGACGAAAATTAATAAAAACCAAAAAAGTTTATTTTGAGTGTGGAAGAAATTATATGCACTAAAAAGGTCGTTGTAGCAACGAGTATGGCTCTCATATCGGCTAAATATGGAACACTGCTTAATGTTCATGCAATATTATATGTCAAGGTGTGACACTGTATTTTATGTTCTAACACTGAGAAATGAATACGATGGAAAAAAGTGGCAAAAATGAAAAAATCGGAGCGGTCGTGGTGGAATGTATATCCCGATCAGCTCACCGAGGTATTGGGGTGCATCCGCATACATTATCTTGAATACCAGATAGAGAATTGTGAATTCTACGCGAGCACGTACAGGCAACTAATGCAGATGGAGGAGCGCTGGGGTAATATGAGCTCTCCTGGGAGTTTTGATCATGAGTCGTGCTGCACTGTTCTGGAGAGCTTTAATTTATTCAGGAGATCTTCGCTGATTCCGGACAAGTACCATTAAATGTGAAAGAGATTTCAGAGCACTTTCACCTGTGGCTGGGAGTCAAACAGAACACCGATATTGCGGACCGGCGAGTCGGAGATGTTGACGTTTACTCAAGCAACAGAGATCGATTCGATATTTGCAAGTTTCAGGCGTTGTTTAGTGTCAAACATTGTTTTCTCTGTTTTCGACGGACTTCCCTTAAACAGTTTCCGTAAGCCGATCATTCACTGCAAGCAGGCAGTTTCCCAAATTGGAGCATGTTTGTTGCACCTGCTCCGAATCATTGATTTCTGTGATGGATACAACTGAGAATCATCAGCGAAACTATGTCGTCGAATGGTGTATGAGCAGATAAGTCTATCAACTCACCCAATGATAGAACATAAACTGTTGAAAGCGGGTGTCCTAGAACGGATCCTTGAGGGACACAATATTTCAAGGCAATGGAAGTTGACTTTGCATCATTAACGCTAACACACTGGGATCGATAAAGTAAGTAAGATTTCATGGTCAGTAGTATCGAATGCGGCGCTTAGGTCAGAGAGAACAATGGCAGCAACACTTCCCTGATACAACATGCAACGAATATCATTTTGCACACGAAGTATTGCAGTCTCCGTACAGTGATCGGGTTTGTATGTAGATTGGAGGACATCATGTAGACAGGGGGTCGCACATGTGGTCATTCAACCGGGCTGCAATGACCCTCTCGAGCACTTTGGACAAGAACGAAAAATTGCTTACCGGTCTGTAATTATTGAGGATCTCGGAATCCAACGATGTTTTCTTCAAGATTGGTATCACTAGTGCCCTATCGAGTGACTATATGGAACCTTGTCTGTTGGGATCGAACGGTTGATGATGGCTGCCATTGCTAGATATGCTGTCCATGTTTGAGGAGCCATGTTGGTATGGGGTCCAGAACACAAATTTGCTTCTAGACTGTTTGATGATTGTGCGTACCTCATTTTCGATAGAAAGGTTTAGGCTGTTCAAATTACTCTGCCTTCGTTGCGAGCCAGGTGAGTAACATAATCTTGCACGAGATTAATCTGGGTGAGGCAGATTTACCCTGATGGCTTCGACTTTGTCAGCAAAGAAGGTTCAAAATTTGTTGGCAAGCTCGAGAGGGCTCGTATGGGTGGTTATGTTTACTTTCGAACTGCGGAATTTGGTTGTACACCTGCTGTAGTTCCCTGGGATTGGATGCAACCTCCTCGATCATAGCGCTGTAACGGGCCTTCTTGCCTGTGCGATACGGTTGTTCTATTTGCATTTTGACGCATGGAATATCTCCTTGTGGACAGTCAACTTTGCCCGACACCACTGTTTCTCAGCCGTGCGTTTTTCACACTAGCCTTCATATAGATCATCATTGAAACAGGGCGTGCAGTGACCGTCTTACTTTTTGGCGGAGCATGTCTGTCCAAAATTCTACTGAGCATAGTTTCCTTCGACTTTGTCAAGGAATCCAGCTAACGACTGTTCAAGGCGCTTTACAACATTACCCTCGCTCATTGAAACCAGGTACGCACTCCGATAATCAGGGAGAGTGTGTGGCATTAGTATATATATATATCGGCACTGGTTGTACTCGGATTCCTCATGGGTTCCCATTTTACTGATGGGTCGACAGGAAGAGCGCTCCAGGTTCAATGTCCAACCAATGTTCAACGCACAACCAACCACAAGCATGCGAGGCGAGTTGACTAAGTAATATTACCACGACCACTCCATTCAAATAGCTCTGATTGAAATTTCGAAAGTGGCTTTCTCCAAGGAAGTACCGGATTCATTGGTATAGGCGAGTGAGTACTTCTCAGAACGATTGTGTAAAAAAACACTTTACGCTACTGGTATTTTTACAAATTTTTAGTTCCATCGACCCCGATAACTAAGCCCCACCTTAATGTAAGAAGCTCTTGATGCTTTGGTATGTTTCGTATCGTGCGTACATGATCCATATGGTCGTGCAGTCATCTGAGGTGTAACCGAGGTTCATGGTATTGAAAAAATACCTTGACCTTCAATGTTGATACGTGGCTTTCGTGTGGTGAGTACAGCATCCCAATAGATGTCGATGCATGGGAAATTGGGCAGTTCTGTTCGCCAAATGGCCAGTTGTGCGTGCAGTATTTTTGCACTCACAAAATAGATCACACAAAGTAGGTGGAATAAAGACTCACATCAAATATATATATATCACTCAGTTTGAGTAGGCTAAAGGTTTCCCAGTTCAAGTAAAACGTGCATATATTCAATGTAAGAAAATTCCCCCAGTTCATTACTGTACGTCCCCTAGTTTTGTTTGATCAATTTTGTGAGTTTGTTAATATCTTCTACAGCGTATTGTTATTATAAGAGCCTTTGTGTCGTCATTCTATTATTGTATAGGATTCATCCCGTCTTTCCAGTTGTCTATGTCTGCTGGAATTCTTTCCTAATGTGATCAACTGTACCTACGAATGCGACCGATCGACAGTATACCCTAAAGAAAACTCCCGGACACGAATATTTCACCACCTCGGCGGGAGGAACAGTGGGAACGAACAGCGGAACATCGAGTGAGAACAATTATCGATATCGTATTTGAAAGATAAATGAACCCTTCGTGAAGGGCAAAATCATGCCATAATTATCATTATAAAAAAACGAAACATAATGCTCCAAGAAAAGCATGTACAACTGGGCAATACTGACTAGAGTGAATGACCTAACAACTGGATTTGTGTGATGATTCTTGTGAACATATTGTGTGATGCGGTACGCAGGTCTAAAGTTACGCGAGGCATGTCGATACAGGTGCACTGTTAATTTGTGTTCCAGACTCAGGATCTTACTCCCATAGTTCGCGAACAGTGGAACGAGGGAGTCGAATACAGTCCTTGTGTTCGAATACGCGGGTGAAGGAATACGCAGGTAAATATGAAAAGCCAAAAGGAACATAATATACTATGGTGAGTCGGATGTGCAATAATTGAATGAGTAGGGTTTACGCCGGAAATAAACTTTATGTCGGACGAAAAGCACAGTTATTGAAGATGAACTCAGTTCATCGTCGATGATAACGGTTTATCATTGATCAACTCTGTTATCTGAGTAATGAACTAATTTTTTCGATGAACACTACCGGTGTATCGTCTTCCGGCGTTTCCTCAGATAACAATACACAAGCACAACTGCTATCAACTCTTCACCTTTTTCGATTCTCTCCAACACTCTTGGACCACAATTTGCAGTTATTTTCGTCAGCTGACTTTGCTTACGAACTGAATTTTCTCGAAACATAAGTCCAATACGCAAGTTGAATACGCGTACATGGAAACAGTCAATACGCAGCGTATTCAATACGCAGCGTATCCAATACGCAGCGTTTTCAATACGCAGCGTATTCAGTACGCACACATGGAAACAGGGCTTGAAGCCCTTCTTTCAACAAACATATAACATAACATTTTACTGCGTGGCGTATAGTTTTGCTCTTGTTCCTCAACCTTGTAACTCGCCTTCCATTGATATTCATAACAAACAGACTCTGAATTCGTTTTAAAAAACCTCAAACCTTCTCTCTGTCGTGTAATCGTTGTTGGCACTTAGAGGCAGTAAACCGCCAATGTGTGTATCATAATGTATTTACACATATTCGAGGCGCAAAATCAATTAATATCAAAAGGTTGTCACATGAAGATAAATGTCTAGGCGGAATGTTGCTCAGAGGCCATCTCTGAATATTGTGGCATGAACTCTGTCAAATGTTCCCTTTGATGACCTTACTGGGACTGTCACTAAGGTTAGAGATCATGTTTGCATCCACCAAGTTAGGTTGGAACAATAGAGGGTTTGTGCTATGGCCTGAAGCTGTGTCAACGTAGGTGACAGCAGCTACGCACTCACAACTACAATCATCCTGGACATTACTTGGTGCCTTCTCCCAGGAATATAATCAAGATGCCTATGATTCAGGAAACTCTGTTCCACCCCTTTCTCAAGTTTGTGTCTTACTATATAATGAGTCGACAGGAAGTCACATGATTTACTTTCCAATAGGAAAACATACTACATTTTCAGAAACTATTATCGATAAAAAAAAACCCACAATAAACCTAATCAAAATCAGAAGGTATAAAACCGATCCTGGAATCGGAATAACATTATCACGTTCTTTAAAAAGCTGGAACGGCATGAATGATGATGGAACAGGCATCAATTTGAGATAGCCCTACGTCCGAAAATAACCTCATGTGGCTACTTTAGCTGTGAGCAAAATGTTACAGTAATGCTTGTTCAATTTAACCCCGAATTCTTGCAAATATGTCACCTATCTGCCGTACTAAGCGTTCACTAACACAACAAATGATTGCATTGTATCACCATTCCGGTATGGATCTGACCACCACATGATCCAATGCAAGGTCAGCATTATGAAACCTCCTCCACAGAGACGAGTGATTTCTTCCAGAAATTACAGAGACCTGAATATGGCTCGTTTCACATCGGACCTTGATGAGACTACCAGGCGCATTCTGCATGTTAATTACCCAAACGAGCAGACTGAGCTTTACAACACTTCTATCATTGCTGTCCTCGACGAGCACTTCCCTGTGACTACAAGGTCCCGAAGGTTGATAAAAAAAACGAATGGTACACAGATGATGTGAGAAGCGCCCGTCGTGAACGCAGGAAATGCGAGAGTAGATGGAGGAAATCCGGTCGCCAACATGATCGTATTGCCTTCACCGATCAGAACGATAGAGTGAATGAACTCACTATGCAAAGTAAAACTGAACATTTCAAAGTAACATTGAATACCGCCAATGCGAATATGATGTGTAATACTCTCAATACTCTGTTGAATGCATCTCCTAGGAAATTACCCACTAGTATTCCAAACATCGAGCTGAGTAACAGGTTTGCTCGCTTCTTCACTGAGAAGGTTGCTGGTATCAGACGTGAGCTCGATCAGGTTAATCATATCCAACAGAATCATAACGATGGTGTTCTAGATAATTACCTCCCTGTTAATATGATACCTACACATTCTGATTCATGTACTTGTCAAGATTTGACATGTTTTTCACAGGTGAGCGAGGAAGTAAGAAGGGTTATTGTTAACCTTCCTAACAAAGCCAGTCCTCTTGATCCGATCCCTACCTGGCTACTAAAACGTTGTGTTGAAACTTTACTTCCAATCATAACTTCAATCATAAACAATTCTTTCAGAGTTGGTTCTTTTCCGTTGGCTCTCCGTCAAGTAGTGATTACGCCCCTGTTGAAGAAATCAAGCCTTGACCCTGCGGTTTTGAACAATTACAGGCCTGTTTCAAATCTTCCCAACCTGGGTAAATTTGTAGAGTACCCTGCTGTATCTAAGTTCAATGAACATCTTTATGGTCATGATTTGGCCGATGAGTATCAGTCTGCCTATAGGAAATGACACAGCTCTGAAAACTGCTCTCCTTAAGGTCAAGGGTGACATGCTTCTTGAGCTTGATCGAGGGAGGGCAATTGTTCTTGTCCTCCTTGATCTCTCTTCCGCGTTCGATACGATCGATCATGCTGTTTTGATTATTCAAATGCGTGCTGAATTCCATATAACTGGTCCGGTTATCTCTTGGGTGGAGAGTTACCTAAGTGATCGTATTAATGGGGTTCATATTTCTGGTGAATACTCGGATGATCATATTTTGCATAATGGTGTGCCACAGGGGTCAGTTGCTGGTCCACCATTTTTCACTGCTTACATTCGTCCTGTTACGAATATCATAAGGCGTTACCAAATTGATTACCACATGTATGCTGATGATATTCAGCACTACATCCTACTTGCGAGGTGGACACTGCTGCTGCCAAATCAAGACTCACTGATTGTGTTCGTGAAGTACAACTCCGGTCGTCCTGGTCTTAGATCTAATAGTGACTGAACGCGCCTTGCCATCCCCATCACTAGGCGGGCTGCGGGTGACAAGTCCTTCTCAGTGATTGGTCTCAAAATATGGAACGCCTAGCCTCTTCGGTACCGTCAATCCCCCAATGTGTAATGTTTCAAGAAACTATTGAAGACTCATCTTTTTCCATCTGAGTAACCCATTTTATGTTTTTTATCGTGTCTTTCACATGTTTTTCATATATTTTTCTATTGTAATTTTACTATATATTTTTGTACTATTTGTTAATATTGTACAGGGCTTTGATCTTCTGAAAAGGCGCTATATAAATGCTTCGTAATAAATAAAAATAAATAAAATAACTTCAGTTAGACATTATAGAAGGCGAATTATTTGAGGTAGATAGGAACTTGATGAGAAGGGCGTCATTCCAAACAAGTTTTCATTAAAAAACAGATGTTATTCATTTACCATGCAGTATCCACGGGAATTACTCATAACATGTCTTATCGCCCCTGCCGCATTTGATGACGAATATTCGAATGATCTAAAAAATGACGGTCAAGCAAAAAGGCGTATTTCAAATACTACAAATATTTTTACAGCATCAAACAACATTGCGGCTATATATTGCGATGATGTTACGACTTCCTGACAGAGCTGAGTATGTATCATATGTAAGTTTTGACTTGATGGCGTCATTTCATTCAGAAAACGTACTATCTCAATCATTATATCTTCTTGTGAACGGAACAACATGTTAACACTGAGTTTATTCTTACCCTAAATGAAAACTGGAGAAAAGATATGCGAAATGCCTGATGATAGTAGGAGAATAAGAGGTTGTTGTCTCGAAGTGCTTAACAAGTTTGCAATAACCAAACAGCCAAGAGGCTTTGTGATTCCTTGACTACATTGACAGATGATGGCCTCCCTGATGGAAATTATTGACATTGACCTATTAGTGTACCGGCGGAGAGCCCAAAAATATCGAGTACCCCTCCCCACCGTAGAACAAAATACAACCACTTTTTCCTATTGGGTTTATATGTGTAGAAAAGGAAACAGATGGCTGTGGAATTTGAAATTGGTGGCTAGTGTATTTTACAGGCAACTTTCCGTGATGACCCCCCATGCAAAATTATGCCCCTACAGAGACCTGCGATATCGTGATTTTTACAATTTGGAGAAGTTCGTTTCAGGTAAAATGTTCCAGCAAATGAATATAATGCTTCCTAACATCATCTACAGCATTAATTACATCATGAGAGGAGGACTCTGGTTAGTTGTGAGTATTACCAAGAATGAATCATGCATTGGAACCACCTTTTAGGCAACAGTGCGGAGGCAGAAACAACTTACAATCCTGTAATTTTGAGCAGTCCTGAGCAGTTCCCTTTTGCAATTGTACAAAAAGAGTATCAAGCTATCCCTATAGGCTTCATACATTGTCTGAAGAACGGCGAGTACCGGTACAATATGAAACAATACCCAGTACATAGGCATATGTTCCTGTACCTCCTATTGGTTCCTTGCCCATGTTATCCGTCATCAGAATCTACCCTTCATGAAGTCGACTCATTCGGACAGTCTGAGCAGGCGAATAGTGGTTCTATACAGGGTGGTCCAGCTGTGAGACAGGGGCATTTCCGCATCACGTTGCAATCTTTGTCTCTGCAGTAGAGATGGGTGACGTCTCTGACTTCAATGGGTAAACAATCCTTTTAGTAGAGTTTATGTTAAAGCTTCCCATCTTCGCCTTTGACTCACCGGTGACCAACAGGATCTGCCAACTCTGGTTTAGCAATGTGACTGTGCAGCCATTAGCAATGTGACAGTGCAGCTATATTGTGGACTGGTGGAGCCCTCGTAGAACATGCGGCTTGGATGAGTCTTCTGTTGGAGGGAGCTGAACAGCCGCTGGTAGACAAGCAATCACTCTGTTGCCCACCTCTCTAGCTATCGTGTGGACGCGAATGTATAGCGTTCTCGAGTGACAAGCTTTCCAGAATGCATGTAAATTTCATCAACCAAGGGACATCTGCCATAGTTATACGACAGAAGCACCAGAACACCTGTGTCATCACACCTCACTATGACTCTGCTGTGGTTTCTTGCTACGTCAATGGCGTGGAGAACGATCCGCGTGTCCGCCTCTTCTTGCGCTCTGACTTTTGTGATACTAATAATAATTGTAATAAGCAAAATTTATATAGCGCCTAACATCAATAGAGTCCAAGCGCTTCACAAGTAAAACAAGTTATATATTAAAATGCAATGGCAAGCAGGATGCAATAGTAAAAGAGGAAACAGTAAGACGGTAACAGGCAGAACAAGTAAGATGGGGAATACAAAGCAGCACAAAAATACCAGCAGGCAATAGTAACACGACTGGACACTTACAAAGGGTAAAACACCAAAAACGGATCGGAAAACACAATTAACCGTTGAAATGATGAGAACACCTATTCAAACAATATACAGGGTAGGTGGAGAGGCAAGAATATAGAATTGCGAAAATGCT
>JAUOBX010538830.1:0-10035 GCA_032360705.1 Eupentacta quinquesemita
CTAGCCGACAACAACCCCCCGTAATTACCAAGCCTACTGCGCCACAGCAGAGCCCGGACACCGAGATCCCGCCAGTCATCACTGTGAGTACAGCCACCACTGGAGAAAAATGCCTGATGGTGTTTGTAGGAATCGAACCCTGAGCAAACCGGACCCATTGCACTGCCAAGCGTCTCTGATACTGCTCGACCACTCTTCCGCTCAAAATGTGATGAAAAGGGTGATGAAACAAAAGGTGATGAAACACTCTACTCAGCTTTGTCACTGTCTAGACCTTGAATCAATCAGTGTGATAACTGATGCAGAGAGTCCCTAGTTCTGCATTCACCAAATTATCATCTGGGCGCTAACTGCAAATGTATCCACATTGTGTACCCCCCTCACATTCATCCATGTGTGTTGATAATTGGATTAAATGTGTAGCGTCCAGAATCAAACCATCACAGTGAAGGTGCAGCGTACTTCCATGGTGCTTTGGAGCAGAATCCTTGACAAGGGTGATTGGATTACTGTTGCTAATACATCGTGCTGCTTGCTAGGTGGTATCAATAGATCATGTTAATCCTCCCTTATGTTGTAGGAGGAAGGTAGAAAAACCTACTCCACCAATTCTGATGACAGCTTGGATATCAATGATAGAAATTGAAAGTGTAAACTTCTCTCAGCATACATGTTGGTCACGGATGTAACCACAATGATCATGCATCCATTCGCCCAACTTGTTACTCTAAACCTGGCAATTGCACCCATAAATAGCGGTCTGAATCGTCTGCTGTAAATCTGGAGAATAAAACACTCTAAAGCTAGCCATCCACTACTGTGCAGCGCAGGGGCAGCGCAGTGCCTGCGCAGCCCCTGCACAGTCCCTGCAAGGCCCCTGCGCAGGGATCTGCGGATGGAATCGAGCAGTGAGCGATTTCTGCGGACTGCGCAGCACCTGCGAACGGTTCAATGGAACGCCAATCGGGCAATATTCATCAATGCCAGTGTTGAGGGGTTGAAATTGCGGGTGAAATACGGGTGAATTGTGGTCTCGATACTGTTTCGTGTTGGAAGACTTTGGCATAACGTAACGACTACACAATTGACCGGATATGCCCATAATATAAAGGAATTAATATCAGCCGGAAACATGCCATTGTTGTTTTTCGAAATATGCGGATAGCCTGCGCAGGTAGTGGATGGCGAAATCTGCGGATGCCCTGTGCTGCGGAATGCGCTGCGCCTGTGCTGCGCAGTAGTGGATGGCTAGCTTTGACTTGGGCTACATGTTCAGCAAATGAGACTACAAGATCTGTGCATCTTAACTGTGACTGTTTAACCATTCATTCCCCAACTTGAGAAGAAACTTGGCCGTTATACCTAAAAATAGCCATCAAACTGTTTGTCACAAAATTGAAGGCTTTTGCATCTTCCATATTATCCACTGGTTTGCCTTGAATTTGACATGTTATTCAAATTCTCTCACTTGCTTGTGGAAGTTAAATAGCAGGAACTTAATTAAGTCTAGAGAATTGGCCCCTGTTGTGTGAATACTGAAGCAAGGAATATTGATTTATTGATATACAAAGAGTATATATGTAAACAAATGTATGACAGAATTTACTGGCACTGTATGTACATAACGAGTCATAGGTATAGTTTAGCCTACCTCCATTCTCCAACCAATTTGAGGAAGTCAATATCTATATTTCGAGTGAGTGAAGGTGGGTGGAAATGTAATGTTTAAAGCTTTTTCTGTCTGGAATGATATTGGATTTCTAATCCATTGCACTTATCATTTTCGTATTCCTTTCAGTTTGGTAGTGTGACTGTTTCTGCTATCTTCAACTGCGGGCTTGACTACATACATGATTGATGGCACACTGAGGGGGGATGTGATGTAGACGTCTTGTAATAATTGGTGGACTTTTTTTAGCTCACCCTAGCCATATGGCTAGGTGAGCTATTGTGATCATACACGTCTATCCATCTATTATTTTATCTGTTCACAATTGATTCAAACTGACACTCCTCCCACACACTTTGATCGATGATGATGAAACTTAGTCACAATGATGACCGAGATGGGCCATCTAAAGTGTTGAAATTATTACGGTCCAAGGTCATCTAGTGGGCTATTTGGGTCATTTTGTGAAAATCTGTCGAATGCTTCTCCTCCCACAGTTCACATCTGTTGATCATGAAAGTTAGTCATTATTATCGGGTACCAATGCTACATGTAAGGTGTTCAGAGATTTAGGGTCCAAGGTTGTCTGGTTTGGGCACATTTGTGAGAATCTGCCAAATGCCTCTTCTCCCAGAGTTCGAATTTGGTGATCATGAAAGTTGGACATTATTATCAAGGACTGATGCTTCATGGGGTATTCAGAGATTTGAGGTCCAAGGTTGTACGGTTGGCCATTTAGGCTATTTCATGGAAATGAGCCAAATACTTCTCCATGATCATGAAAGTTGATCATTGATATCATGTACCAATGCTACATATAGGGTGTTCAGGGATGATTCTTCTTCTCCTACATACAGTGTTTAAATATTTGAGGTCAAAGGTCATCTAGAATAGGCGTCACCATCAGCCCAAATGAAAATTTTTGATGGTCATATGAATGGTCCAGCACCTCCCCACTCATGTGCATTACACTGATGCAATTAAACAGGTGAGCTACTGTGCCATTGGCACTCTTGCTTATACTTGGTAAAATTACCAGGGTGCTCAGTTCAGGGAATGATTGCTTTGTCGAGCTTGTATGTGTTCTCTAAACTGCATTACTTTACATTATGTTTGAGGACTTGGTTAGAGGAGGCCGAGCCCGCAGAAGTAATTTCAACAGATTTCCCAATAGTTTTCTTATGTTATCATTTCCATTGTTGAAGACCACAAATATGAAGAAAATAACAATAGTGACAAGTCATCAGTTGTGGGGGCAAAAATTATGTTGTGTATTTGTACGTGTGTCCCATTTTCTCGAGAAAAGGATGTCTCCGTGTCAGTAGGGAAGATAAGATATAAATTTGGTGATGAGGCATTAGGTTATTTGGGAATAATCAATCTGATTGATTTACAGGTTTTCATGCCGAATCATGTTTTAAAGGCCATTTTCTGATGTCAATGTCACCTTCTGATAAAAAGGAGCCATGATTTGACCCTGTGTGACCTTTGTGTGCGAAGTCTCAGGAATTGTGCTCATTTTAGGAGTTATTGGGCAGAGAAAACAGTAACTGTCAATTTTTGGATATGTGATAGAGCTATGTGTGGTACATAGACAAAACTAACCCCCGCTTCATTCGTTCAAGATACAAGGTGTCCAAGGTTGATTTTGACACTCTTTTCACAATTGCATTGGCTGTATGCATTGACATATGTTGCGCTTTCAGGACTGGGTGCATCACATCAAGAGTAACATTTCCATACAAAAACACAATATCATCAGAGGTCATTTCAGGTCACTTCTGGACAGAGAACTGCCAAAAAATAATTTTTTTCGTTACAACTTTCAGTGACCTCGTCGGATATGCCTGATTCATTGGGACACATTGCATCTCATGGAGGGTGGCATTTTTCATGAAAAATGCCATATCATCAAAGGTCATTCAGAGTCTCTTATGGACAATAAACATAAACCGAAGTACTTGAAATGACAGTAACTCCCATTGGCGGAGTCCTACATGTTTGATCCTTTGGGAAGAGTTGCGAATAGTGTTAGCGATTATTTTCAAACATAACGGTCATTTCATCCAAGGTCATCCAAGGTCAGTTAGGGGTCGAAAACTAGTTTTTTGCACGTATTATGAGAACTGAAGGTCGGCCAAGGTTGGGAGGTGCGCCATTGTGATCCATTAGTCAACCTGATCGGTGTGACCCTTGACCTCCATTTGATCTTCACTAGTTTTCATGCCGAATCATGTTTTAATGGCCACTTTGGGATTTCGGTGTCACCTTCCAATCGAAACGAGCCATGATTTGACCCCGTGTGGCTTCTGTGTGCAAAGTTCTTGGAAGGTCTAAGTTTCTGGTTGGAAAATTATCGCAAAGAACCATAGTGCCATTGGGCTCTTGTTAGATAATATTGTGTCTTGTGTTAAATTTGTGTGTACATGTAATCTGACTGGCTTACAGTGTGTTAAATGCATGTCCTTGTGCAGGAATTGCATCCCTGTCTGTTTCTACTATGCTCACATGCTTTGGTTTCGAGTATCTAGAGGCATCGGCAGTGCGAGCATGTCCACACATAGCATCGCTCAAGCGCCGAAGGGAACGTCCTATTACCTGCAGTGCACAAATTTGATCTATTTAGTATTCGTATCTCGCAGCCCTTTTCCTGCCACTTATAACTGTTGAGAGTACTAAACGCAAACTGTTCAGCGAGTTGAAGAGCGCCCCAGAGACAACAACAGTATAATCACGGCTCTGTCCCGTGACGGCATACTGCATAATTTCTTCGTTTCTGTTTTCTTATTACTGCACAATAGGATATGAAATGTTCATAGGCAGAAATTATTACTTGGGGTGTTTGCTCATTATTAATTTGCCAGGAAAATATTATAGAATTGGTTGGTGTTTCTTTAGTGTTAAATCAACTGTTGATTTTTGCTATAGGCCTGTAATCTCATGTTTACTCGGAATGGTGGTCCTGGGTTTGCTATTCAGTAGAGTTCAAATCAAACCAATACTGGCCTCGTTTTCAGTGTTTTTTTTTTTCTCGACTCATAAAATGGTCTGCTGACAAGACTCGTAACTGGGAGAATTAGGCTATGGTATAAACTTAATGAGAGAATTGCATCACTAGCTAATTGAGTAATTGGTAAAAAAATAAGGTTAGGGAACACTAGGCAAGGGACATGTTTTTCTGAGACTTTTTGGAATATTTTGAATAATATCAAAGTTCCCTCGTCATGTCTGCTACAGTATGTCCAAATGTTCCACTTTACAGTCACACAGTAATCCACTGTACAGTGCCATAAAGTGAATGTAAATAGATGCACCTAAGATTTGGCTTATGACAGACATGTCGTAACTCGTAGAAAGTGACCGTATCCTGAGTCATTCATATTTGGTAAATGACTCGACCATGATGTACATCACGACTTGCGAATGACCCAGTGTTAGCGCTAGTGTTCGAGGTTTGAGAGGGGGGGGGGGGCGAATTCTCCCCCTTCTGGAATTTTTTGAGGGGATTTCAAATTTGATTTCCTGGACATTGAATGATGTCGTACTAGTTCTATTAGCAAATGACAGTTGGGCATCGGTATAGTAGTACCGTTTAGAAGCTGATAGAAGCAGGCCTGACAGAAAAAATAACAAATCTTCACCGAGTTTCCCAATGCGGGATCGGCGCAGAAAGTATGCGAGTCGAGCAAATGCACTGCTTAGTGCCAACACTGCAATGAACGCTGCATTAGATGATACTGACCATTTGTTTTTGCTAGGGTGATGCTGTCCCTCATACTGTTCAGAGTTACAGTTGCAGTTGCTATAGACCATGCACTGGTTGTGCAACAATTGGGCTGTACTATCCTCCCTCCTACAGACCTGGACATATCTCTCCTCTAGAGTGTAATAAAATGCATTTGTTCCTCACTGCTCCTATAGCTCTCTAAGCATCACATACAGGGTGGCCAGGTGATCTGTTTATGTATGTGAAGAGCTGTGATTTGTAGCACCAGCTGTCCAGCCAGGCTGATTAATTCCCATCTCAGATTAATGGAAGTAGCCTTCCTTACATAAATCTAGTACCATTGTTTATCCCTCGCTTGGATTAAACATTGATGTGGAGACTGCCTACCTGGGCGGAGATGTTCAGAAGGCTGGCCATGTTTATATAGTCAAGCATTTGACTAATTGCTCCCAGAATAGCAGTGAGGTGTCACTTGGAGATGCAACAAAATGGCAGATGTCATCTCTTTATTATTGACTGTAAGACCTATCCATCAGTGTTCAGCCCAGTTGGATAGCATAACACGTACCATAAAATTACAAGAATAGAAAATAATGGGACTCGGCAGCAGTATGTGTTATACAGCAAATTTCTAGCAGACAAAGCCTTTCCTAGCTCCGCCTGCGATACCAATTATTGGAACAAGCCTGGTGTATCATACAAATATGATATATATACACGGAGCCTGGCCCTACCCCATGTTTTCCGCGATGAGTTCACCCCTGTAGGCAAGGGTTGAAATAAGGTACCAGAGACCAGGGGTTAATCTTCGAGAGAAAAGCCCCTGACTCCTGTATTTTGGCATGGGACCAGGGGCTACTTTGGTAGACCCAGGGGCCTTAATTATGTTCTTGTCTTCTGTGAAATGAGGGAGCATACCCCAGATGCTATAGAACTAGTTCACATGCATTATTACACACACTACAGTGTTAGTTTTCCATTGCCCACAAAAAATATATTACAGTAGTACATGTTACAGCTAATATTTCACATGGTCAATTGGAGAACCCAGGGGCTTTTTAGGCTCCAAAATAGCCCCTGGTTCATAAAATTCCATTGGGACCAGGGGTTATTAATGCATTTCTGGGGGCTAATAGCCCCTGGGAGCTAATAGCCCCTGGGAGCCCGCTTATTTCAAGCCTTGTCTGTAGGTAATTCTCACTAAAACATTGTACAGGATATCAAATTCTTGCTTTAAAACAGTACCGGTACTAACAGACTGAGCACACCATTTAATGGATACAATCTCCTACTTTATGTCATGCAGGGGCCTCATGAGTAAATGCATTTGTGACGACGGTAACTATGAATAGTGCCAAAGGTTGTAAGTTAGACCAGCTGATTAATAACTGACCCAGAAATTGTGATTACCGCAGTGACGACTGTCCGCGGTGCCATCTAATGTCTGTCCTTACTGCAGCTAAATGTGGCATAATGGGCCAGTAATTACGGTTTAAGGCCACCAGAGATATTGATTACACTGCGTGCAAATAGCTCTGTGTGATCCAGCCTCGCAGCTTCCCATTCAAGATCATTACACTAACTGTTTTATATTGTCAAAGGCACAGCAGTTCTTACATCATATAGTTCTGAGTGACCTAAATGTTCAGTGAGCTGTGAATTTGAGAACATTTAGTCCTAATCTTAGCCTGCATGAATGCCCTAATTACCAAATTCTTGTTTTCAGCTATTCTGCCTACTTTCCTCTAACATAGAATGCCTCAGCGTACAGTTGTTATTACCTCATACTAAAGTCGTTAAGAGTAATTTGTACGAATTGAAAATTTTCCCGATGTTGATGTGTAAGCAGCTAGGGCAGTGAGAGTGGGTTGTGGGGTTCGGAACCCCTCAGATAGCCAAGTACCAAATAATCTACATGAAATACAGCATTTACATGTTTAAAAACTGAATGTAACTGGGAGCCCATGAATGGAGAAGGTGGGCAATTTAGGTCCCAGGTGGGCATCCTTCCGAATCCCCTCTAGTTCGGACAATAAAACCTCCTCAAGACTTATATATCAGTATGCCAATGAATCAAAGTAATATAATCCATGGACAACGTATCTACAGCAATATTGGAAGCTTTGCCACTCCTAGGGATCATCCCTTCCTTGAATAGTCATAACTCAGACCAATGAAACAGCGAATTATCCACATATCCTCCAGTTTTAACACATTGTGTTCCTGATATACCCTATGGAAGTGTGTCCTTTGTAACTTAGACCCTAACTGTGCTAACTGGGTGAATGAAATAAATACCGAGACAAGATACAAACTATTTAAGCAAATGAACAATTAAAAAATTTAACATGACAATTAAGTGTTCACTAATTTGTATACTTTTCTCTTTCATTTGCATGGTCGACAGTCACTACCTTACAAATTCAAAGAGAAGACTTATATTCGCCATGTTGGAAGAATGAATGATGCTTCTTTGTTTTTGAGCAGTGTTTTTTGCCCCACGAGGAACAACAATTTTAATTTACCAAGACTGGTCATTTCAGTTCCCCCCGGAAGGAGCAAATCAATTTTCTGCCACTCTGCGAGTTCAATTTCAGCTTGCATACTGACCCAGCGCAGTATTTTATGCCTGGGTTCAAAGCCAGGAGAGATGACGAATCCTTCAGAATAATGATTTCCTTATTGCTAGTCTTAGGATTCCGTTATGAAGGATTCTGTTTCTTACATAGTAATTAGTGGCTCTGACCTTTACAGGATGGTTCCAGGGTTTTAATCTATTGCAGGAGTTCAGAGAGGTTCAGAATAGTGATGAGATGTATAACCCCAGAGGCTGTAATCGGTGTATTCTCTGCTTCAAATTTATCCAGCTTGATTAACTGCTCAGTAAATATCAATGATATAGTATTATTGGGAGCTTCTCCATAATAAACTAATCATTCTCTTCAATGTAATGTACCATGTGATTTCTCTGATCATTTTCCACTGGACTGTGACTTTTTGAGGAGGTGGGGGTGGGGGAGGGCCCGGAGGGGGCCAATGCAGGTAATGAGAATGCCTGTACCTTATTTCAAGGAAATTTCTAATAATGATTCCATTTGGTTAAGAGGCTGATAGCCTGGGTGATTTTATATTCATATATATATTCATGGCTCTATGAATGGAGAACATGTATTTCTTGCCTATTCTTATTGTCATTTGATTTGAAGTTAGAAAAATATGGTGTATTTCCAGAACTAAGCTACTTTCCTCCATGGAGTTTGTGTCTATGGATGCCATCTACTGCACGTAGCTATATTACCTAACAGTCCCACTCATTCCTCTCCCCATGCATCCACTCAGTTCCCTGTTTGGTCATCAGTTGCCCCCTCTCAGAGATTATCATACCCTATATTCTTCCTATCATTCCACTATATCAAGTAGGTTCAGTTACCTCTGATCAGCTGGACGCCATCTACTGCACGTCGCTATATTACCTAACAGTCCCACTCATTGCTCTCCCCATCCACTTATCTTATTCAGATTTAACACTTTCCATTTAACACACACATCAGATTGCTCCATTGCATATTGGTATTTACCGAGCCCATACACATACTGCAAGTGATGCGCCGTTTCCTGTTGGCTGTTCCGTGAGCGGGGAGCGTCGTTATTAGTTTGCGCGTACAGTCGTGAGATAGACAGGCTCCTCTCGGCTTCAGCAGCAGCACGTGGGAATCTCTGCTGCTATCAGAAATATCAAGGACATCTCTCTCCTAGGATTGTTCAAACTGATGCTCTCTCTACTTAGGAGGTTCAAACCACAGTGTTTCCCGTGACAAATGGACAAATTGATGCGCCCTGCGCTCGAATAAGTCTGCTCAGTTGGAAGAATTTAATCTAATTTATTCTCTGGGACAGTGACGAAGGAATTGTTTTGGAACCACCAAGTGCCGTTGCCTTTACATGATCATTTTAGCTTGAGTGTGTTGTCTCCAACAACAACAGTGGCTGCAGTCGGCCGCACGGTTATTGAGTTAAGGAAGTCACAATGCTCTTTTGGAGTGAATGAATGAATATTACTCTCACACTTGCATTTGTCTCCATACTCAAAGGATAAGCTGGTTTCTGGATCTATTATTTTCTGCAGGATTTTATTCTTCCATTTGTGGTTTATGTCAGGTAATCCAAATTAACTGCTGATATACGCTGTTAGACCTTCTTATTATATTTCTGCCAACCGACACAAGTAGCATAGTTTAAAAAAAGAAGGAATCAAAGTGTTTTTCTGGTCCTTCAATAAGTGGTCAGGCAGTAGCAAAACAATTAAACAATTAAACAATTAACAATTAATTAATTAATTGACAATTAATTGTCAATGTCAATGTCAATGTTTCAATTACATTGAAACATTACATTACTGTTTTATCTGCAATATCCCAGATCTATTCATCAAAAGGTAAGCTCCGGTCACACCGCAACGATAACGAGAACTATTATAGCGATAAACTCCGCACGAATTTGTTTGATATGCAAATCAGGTGCCACAGCAGTGGGTATGCTCAAATACATTGTTTACAAACAACGTAAACACCTGACGTGATTGGTCAACAGTTTTCTCGTTATCGTTATCGGATAGAAAATTCGCTCACTGACCGATTCG
>JAUOBX010538941.1:0-10035 GCA_032360705.1 Eupentacta quinquesemita
AAATAAAAAATAAATAATAATAATGATATATTTTTTTTAAATATTCATACCCCGTTCATATATAGCGCATCACACTGCCTAGAATAATTCCAGAACGTTTTACACCTGAAATAGGACCTAATACACATGTCCAGTATTCGTATTTATATAATAATAACACAATTCTTGAATGAAGCAAGGAAGTGTCAAATTCCGGAATAAGGTTTATGATCTGTATATATATATATATACCACAACCCAACCCAACCCGACTCATACAGCCCGATAATGATAGATATTGCCCGATGTCATGGAACCGTCTGTAGCGAGGGCCTGCACACGTCATACAACAAACGAAATGCACAATAAAAAACTGATTATCGGTTGATAACCTGGTCTATCAATCGAGAAACCTGGTTTCTCGAAGCCAAATGCTCAATAGGTCTGTAAACCCAGGTTATCAATCGATGACCCATAACATTTGATAGACTGGATTTGTCAGCTGATAACTGGTTTTCGATAGATATATTTGCTGAAAAACAGGAGTTCCAGATTTCCGCTAAATATATATACATATATTTTTTAGTATTTGCATGTTTTATTTTCGGACTGAAGACGTGTATTTCATTTTTGGACTGAAGACGTGTCGGACCAAAGACGTGTGTTTTATTTTCGGACTGAAGACCTGTCGGGCTGAAGACGTGTCGGACTGAAGACGTGGATTTCATTTTCGGACTGAAGACGTGCCGGACTCAAGACGTGTCGGACTGAAGACGTGTCGGACTGAAGACGTGGATTTTTGTCTATTTTCGGACCGAAGACGTGTCGGATTGAAGACGTGTCGGACTGAAGACGCGTCGGACTGAAGAAGTGTCGGACTGAAGACGTGTACCCGTTCTCTCATGTACACTATAGGCCCATGTAGGCCTTTGTTTACATTTAGCATGTGGTCTGGTTTGTTCGATCCAACAGAATGAGAAGGATGAGTTCATAACTACGGCATCCTGGTGTATTGTGGTGAGTAATCTTAGTTTAGGACGACATTGTCCTCGATTTCGCAGATTTACGACTCTTCAGCACGCAATGATTAATTGTAGACCTAATCTGCTTGATGTGTACGACGACTCTGTTCGTGTCTGATTTTCTTGTCGCAGCAGGAGGAGAGAGGAGAGGAGAGAGAATGTTAGTAGACGTACCATGCATGCTAAACAGCATGATATGAAATATATTGAAAACATGAGAAGTAGCCTTGATGTTTGGCTGCAGGAGGAGAGAGGAGGGGAGAGAGAATGTTAGTAGACGTACCATGCAGGCTAAACAGCATGATATGAAATATATTGATAACATGAGAAGTAGCCTTGATTTTTGGTCAATGTCTGTGTTGCCTAATGTAGAGATGGGTGAGATATTGGAATCGATTGTCGTGTTGAGTATATGGCATTCTAGCGGACACTACTGTCCACCATGTTCTGTCGACTCTGTGAATTCAGTGGGGCATGTGCTGGGAAGGTTACGTAGGACATGAGTGGCGCAGCTACGCCGTTTCCTCGTGGACCTTGGTCAGACTCAATCGTGGTGGCCGGATAATGAGGAATTACTTTGAATTACTTTGAACACAACAAATGAGTGAGTGATGTTGATCAAGCAAGCACAGTAATGAACAGAGAGGAATATATTATGTTTGCTCCAGCGATATAGTCACAGTTAACAATCGATGTCCTTGACACGGCGACATTTGCTCATCAGTCGAATGTCGAACAAAAACTTGTCTTGCTCCTGTTTAGAGTTGGAAAAATCAGCATTCATTTATGAGTATGGTCACAATTTAGGACATTGCTGAAGCAGTTTTAATCCCTAGTTTAAAACTGAGAAGAGTCATCGTGTTATTGCAACAATTATTCCAGGGATGGAACGATCCACGCCTTCGATGGGACCCGAAAGAGTATGACGGGGTGGACCTGGTCATAATGTACACTGACGAAATCTGGACTCCAAAGATACTACTCAGTAACTCGTAAGTTTGAACAACTGGGATTTTTTATTCCTTGACGAAGGAATCTATGCAGTCATGACAGCATGTGTGTGTGATCTGTTCTGTTTTGGGGTCTTAGGTCAAAATCTTGTTGACAGCATAAGTCCAGAATACTTGGTCCGATGAGGCTGTAATTTGGTTTGTAGCTGCGTTACGGGGAGTACAATAAGTTAAGACTGGGTTTATTTTGGGGAAGGAATATGAAATTGTGAATAGTTTATGGCATCATGGGTAGATGGAGCTCATACTTTGCATGTGGTTTCTCCACGGTGAGTGCATAATCCCTATTGTTTTAGGGTAATGCCGGGGGTCGTATAAAGTCAACAATACCATATACGTCCTGAATGCTTGGTCTGAACAGGCAATCGCACAAAGAACATATTGTGTTGTGGGTTCTCTAAAAATATCGCCTACATTAACCCTATTATCGATGTCATCAGAGGTCCTCATGGCTTTCTGGTTCATATTCCATTAAAACAATCGTATTCACTGATTTGTGTTGTTGCATATGGTTGCGGAAACACGTGTTTTACATTGATGAGAAACTTTCATGAACAAACGTTACTTTCTTGCAATACAAATTCTCTAACTAGACGTAATTACTGCCGGAGGTGAATTTCCACTTACTTCCATGGTTGATGGCCGTAGAATAAGGGACTGAATAAGGGATTGGATCCCCTAGTGCTAAACTCAAGTTCACTTCTTTCATATGACTGATGATATTACAACGAGCGTAGCTACTGTTTTTTTTATTAATGATCAGGCTTAACCAATTTGGTCCCGTTTCCTGCCAATTATTCCTTTAGGGAACATCCTTTCTACGTATTTCCAATGAGGCAGCCACATTTATACAACGAACTGAAAATATTCACATAATCTAACACTAAGTACACAGTCGACCAATTTGTAAGATTTACTATCATGTGAATAACGTGACGGTTTACGTCGAACGAGCACCAATGCGAATAGAGTGCCGTACCGGTGATATTTTGAATGGAGTATAGGAGTACAATATCTGTTGGGCTAGTGAAGATGGTGACGGCCTATATACAGATGGTTGTGTCTCGATTTGAAGAACATCTTCATATTTTACTTACAGGGTGAGTCCTGAGTCTGTTGGTGTTATCTCACCGAACCGTGGATCGATACTACTCACGTCGAATGGCTCAGTTAACCTTGGTATAGCACTAATAGTGTCAACTTACTGTCGGATATCGTGAGTATAGTCAGGTCTCCATTTGCTGGATGCCTTTTTATCATCATTTTTACCCCCGTAGTCGAATACAGCCATAATATAAAGCAATCAATAATGTTGTTTTGAAAAAGTTCAACGGAACTGCTCATGAGAGGTTGACACACAACACCGAACCAAAGCCCCGGGCACGATTGTAAGCCAACGAGTCAATTGAAACCTGACCAGCTCAATATTGCAATAATCTGCTATAATAACAATCTGCTGAACTCTGGAGGTTCCCGTCCCACTCACACTCCATCATACGAGCGTATCGTAGCCTGCCACGGCCTCTTCGTGCTACGCTCTGTGATAGCACGCTGGCCTGCCGGTGTAGTACATGATTCCACGGGTTTAGCATCGCTGTTATACAATATACGGCCGCAGGCAGCGTGGTTATCTGCTGGGAGGGAGTGAGCGCTGAGTTGATTGGCTATTAGGGTATTAGGCATCGCGTCTTGCGTATGAGAGTCCTAATATGTTACGGAGTCCTAAATTGTTGGGGTCAGTTCGGCCTTGTGCAGCGATCTGTCATGTACAAATGAATATTTTGAATGGTTCAGCTGTTGCTCAGCATCTCCCGTAATCCTCCTGATATAGTTCCATTGTTCACAAATTACGAAATTGCAGACTGAGGCTGTACTCTGTACTCATTGTACTGTTTTCTTACTTAGACCACAGTTCAAAAGATTGAAACAAGTTTACGGTCGTTGTTTGTATAAAACAAACAATGACCCAATTTACACAGTTTTTGCTTCATCTCATGATAATCAGCTTTAAATATATATACTTGGATCCGATGCTAACCTGTATTGACTCAATTGTCCTACTCTTTTACGACAAGTACTATAAATCATGTAGGTTTACTGATGGAAGTGACTAGGTCATGACTATCTATTGTATTTTACTGTTATCTGATGAGGTTCATTAGCGAAGCTTCATATAAACTTCATGTATCGCTTAGTATATAATATAAGTAAGTTTGATAACTTAAAGTTATTTCCGTTTCAATTTGCAGGATTCGCTTCTTCCCTTTCGACTATCAAGTTTGTCATTTCTCGTTCATCCCTGATAACCAGTTCACGAGTCAGGTCAGCCTCACACTCAGAGAGACGGTTTATCAGCCGCCTATCGACACTAATGAATGGAGCCTTGTTAACGTATCTGAGTATAACAGCAACGTTTTGGTCCTGAACTACCTGGATAACAGGCCTGAGCTTAATATTTCAACGGGGACACTGTGCATCCGCTTTAAGAGGGACCCTCGATACTACCTCTTGCTTCTCGTCCTACCCTCTGTACTTCTTAGTCTCCTCGCGTTCGTTACTTTTCGAGCGCCCACAGATAGCGGCGAAAGAATATCTCTGGGTGAGTACCCTTCGTTATGTCTTATCTGGCTGTTTCGATTCCTGAAGATAATATTAACTGAGGCCTCCTAACAGATACGAAAAAAGTACTACACGTATTTGTAAAGTACTATCCCTATCTACTCTTGTTACATTTCTCTTTCTCCGAGTTCATCATGGGTAACATATCACCTAAGACACATTTTGTGAATGTCTTCAATAAATGAGTGTTTGGCACAATGTCCAAGTGCCTTTTGAGTGCATTGTCATGTTTTCTTTCCTTTCCACGTTAGGCCACGATACCTGATGTTTTTTTTTACTTGGGCTCTCAGCACGGAAGACTCGGTCTGACATAATAGTTGACATGTTAATGTCTCCGTGCGACTACTCATACCTTTCACATCACAGTATCTCCAACAATTGACATTTCCTTTGATATTTTTGGAAACAGATTCGCACATTCGAACCCCTGTAGTATCAAAGTCTAGGGCGTTCCCGTACATTCTATATAGTCGACGTTCTGCTGAACAAATATCCCCCCTCCAAAATCTCGGTCGCTAAGCTGTCAAGTTACCGTTCCAACTGTCACCATTCGTCCCCGTCTTTCCTCACTCAGAAAATGTTCATATCTTGCTCAATCACTCTTCCTTATCTTTACAGGGGTATCTATGGTACTCGGTCTGACGGTGTTCCAGTTAGTGGTCCTGGACACTCTACCAGCCGCGAGCAAGGACACTCCAATCCTAGGCAAGTTTCTCCAGATAAATTTCGCGCTCACATGCCTCGCTGTTCCTCTCTCTGTTGCGAACATCAACATCGCATACGGGGACAACAAGCTCCCGATGATGAAGTGGGCCTGGTTTAGACGGATGATTCTTGAGACTCTCCCAAGAGGTCTGGAGTTGCCGACCTATAAGGAGCGAGTCCGCAAGAAGAGTACGATCGATGTCAGACCGCTGTGTCGGGTCAACGATGAAGCAGCAGCAATGCAGCCAAGCACCCAGGCCGTGGAGGGGGCTTCAGGGAGGAACCAGAATCGGCCAATCTCCATAATATCTACTGGAACCGTCTACGAAGAGCTCTCTCCAAGAGAAAAGGTAGATATAATTGTACATTGTTTTCGTTCCAATGTTTTTGCCATCGATTAATGTTCCAGATGGCGGGTACAATGTATGGGGTTAATCTTCTTACTGTTTCTTAAACATCGTAGTAACTGATTTTTTATGGTACTGATTTGAGGGCAGAATGCCGACTGCACTGAAAATCAAGGGTACAATGTGAGGCGTATCACATACGGTAGTTGTTCAGTGGAAATTGTGCCATATATAATACTACTATGTACGAACAACGTTGTCCGCTAAAAATTGATTCAGGTTCGAATTACCTGTCCAACTTACAACGCAAAATCATTTGTTCATATCCCAGCTACTATGACGAGTAGGTGTTCACGGGAATTCTCGGCTAGAACGTGGTTCTATCTAGGGTATTGTAGAGAGGATATAGCAAATTCCGCGAAGATAATAATCCAAATCATTTTGGCCACCAAAATATTTTTGATATTGTCTCCACCATGTCCTCGTCAAAGAGGTTATCATGATTAGTGGAGAAATTTGTTCGATTTGTGTTTCTTCCCCGCAGGCAAAGCTGGAGGCCCGTACCGTGGCGTTGGTTCTGGACAGACTGGTCTATGGGTTGTTCTTGGTGGCGTTCATCAGTCTCCTGGTCGGTATGAGTGTGGCGCTATTGCAGAATCCTGGAGCGAGCAGCATTGAGTGCCCTTCGATCTGAACACAGCTTACACCTCCACGAACTGTTCATTGCTATTTAGTTACCTTGTCGCGAGCATAGTAAACTAACAGCTGTTCGTATGTCCGAGCCAGCTTGAATGGTGAACTTGTACAGTTCCAGGTCGTTCATTCACAATACATCTTCTTTGTTGCTGGGTTGGTTCTCTTTCCATGTTTGTAGTTTATTGTTCTGATGATTTAGTCAAATTGTTGTTGGTGTTTCTCGACAAAATTTGACGATCCTTCTGGAATAAATTGTTGCCCGTAATCAGTGATGCATGTACAATTGATGGCGCGATGGAATTCTATGTTCCAAAGTTGCAACGCTCTTTCGAATTCCGAACAGTTGAAACATGCTACAGTAAACACATCACATGTGATTCGATGGTTTATAATGGTTGATAATTCTACGTGACAATATGAAAACTGTACTGTACTGTACTTCGGACGCGGCAAAATGCAACTTTCTGATTATTATGTTACTCTGATCAGCTGTCAGTTCAACAAATTGATCTGACTTTCATCGCCGAAATATCGCACGACTGACCAATTGACCAACCATAATTAAGTGTCTGCAATATTGAATAGCAATGGGGTCACTTCATTGTGGAACATGGCGATGTCACTATGTCCCATACGCACTGTAAGAATGAACTTTTTGCACACTTCGTTGTGAAGTTAAAATGAAACCTCGCTAATAATCGTTAATGTTACAGTTCAAATTAGCAAGGCGAATTTCGAACTGTTCAACACACCTACATTACGAATGATCTTATGAAGTGAATACATAGGGGGAGTTTTTGAAACACTGTCGTGATATGATTCAGTAAGGTGAATGATGATCGGTTTCCCTTCAAAATGTTCGACTGCGGACAGAGCAGGGTTACTTGCTAATTGTTATCTGGGAACTATTCGATCAGGACCACTTGTGACCATTCTTGCTATCGTGAGGCTTCAGAGAATCGTTGGGACAGGTAGAGCAGCGACAGTGATTATGATAATAATAATATGACGCACTTATAAAGCGCTCTATAAAGTCACTGACTTGTCTGGAGCGCTTTACATATATTACCCCGATCATAGGAAAAGGTACGCACTCCAACAATCCCGGAGAGTACAAGTGGTAGCAGCTATAATACAGCGCCTAGTTTAAATCAATTCCCTCACAGGTTTCCAACAACGCCTTGGGTGGGACGAGGCAATGGAAATAAAGTATCTTGCCCAAGGACGCACCGGCTGTGAATCGAACCCACGATCCTTGAATCATGAGTCCAGTGCTCTACCGACTGAGCTAATCTGATCTCCAATTATGGGTGTCGAAATAGCATATTGACACATCACACATATTGTGACATCATATGTCATACGGTTGTCTTGTCTTCCTCGACGCTCTCTATAGAAACTCACATTGTCTTACAAGAACGATAGAGTAATAGTTCCAATGCTTTTTTCAGTATAGTACTGTAACTAGCTTAGTATGGATAACGCAGAATCCGCTACGCAACTGACATGGAGCGTGATCGAACTATACGTTAGATATCGCATGGAATAATTATTTGAAGGTATATATGATCGCCAAGTAAATAAAAGTGGTGAAACGAAAAACAACCATCCACCCACTGTCATGGTCGAGACGAATATACGCTGGAAACGAGGGGAAGTCACTGAAAGTAAAAAATCAATGGTAATGACGGATATATTTATAGGCGGTAGAAACGGAAGACACCAACCCCGACGAATGGAATATTCGGGAAAAGCAGGCAATCCCTTGGCTAACTTTATATTGGACATTAGTTATATATTTTCTGTATACTATATATGCTCAGGATGAAATCAGTAATCGTTATCTCTTGTATTAAAATACTGGGTGGTAGCCAACATGGAACCCTCAAAACGTGGACACGTCAACCAGTCTCTTCATATCGCGAATGATAACATATACTGTTCATATTCAACATATACATTAATTTTTATCATTCCATTACCATCGACTTTTGAAAATAATCATGGTTTTGTAATACATGACTCGGTCATAATAGACCGATACCACGAAAAAGGAAGTATGATTTGCAATTTTACATCACACAGGCAGGTGGTTGTTATTCAATATTCCTAGCAGGGAAAGTACATGGAACAATGAACAAGTGATTATCAGATACCACACATGGTGTTGGCGGAAAGTGGATATGTTTCAATTGAACTGAACTCTAAAGGTATTTTTCAAATATTTGAGCAATGTGCGAGTAAAAGGCATCGATGAATTACTATATAATTGCCGTTCCAGTTTGCCCGACAGAATATGTATGCGTGTATGTGTGCATCTGTCTACGTACTGCTTGATTATACACTCGACCGCTCGACGCCGCGTTATGCGTGTATTTCCATAAACAACCGAATGTGATGAACAAACAACTGCGATATACTGCAGTCGGGTGCCCTAGGCTATACCATTATTGGTACATGTTATATGGTACTATTATGGGAGAAATCAAGAAACTAGTAGCAGTCGTAGTGGATTCCATGACGTCGACACGTGCATATGTCACCAGGAACAATCAATGCATGATGTGTATATTCCCCTACGATTACGTCAACAACGATTTGCCAAATGTTTATATTGGGAACCTTATTCTCAACTTAACTCACTGTATCAGAAACAACGATTTCTTCTCTCTACCATGCATGCCACACTCTATCCAGTCTTTTAATGTCTTCAAGAAATATCTTGAGAAAAACTCCACTTCTGCATAGTAGAGTGTTAATATGTTATCTGTTTTATATTCATAATATTATTAAGCATCTTTTCTTGGACTGCTAGCCTCGATAAGCATATTATGCTCTTGTATAGCATCCCGGTCAGACCATGTACGGTACTTTGTTTTGTATTTGTATGCACGAAATTAATGAATAAATAAATAATTGAATGGTTATTCGGCACTTTCCGCTGTTGATTTCTGTCACATTTTTCATTCCGGAAGGGTTCTTTCAAGGCACGCTGACAACGTATCTCTTCTCCCAGTCATACAGCAGTAATTTAGTGTCCCTTTATGCAGTCTATACAGTGCTATTCATTTCAATAGTTGCTCCTACTGTCAGTCAAATTTCTGAACACATTGACAGAACATAGTACAAAGCTAGGCACCCTCATTCTGTGATAGCATCTTCGACGAAGTCTAGTCATCACTGCATAAATCACTTCGATGGTAACTTTGATGATCACGCTTCTATATTCAGTGGAGATTTCGATGGGAAAATATTCGCGCAGTTTGGCTACATGTAAAAGTATCGTGAATAGAATATCAACAGCGTCACTTATTGTCGGAGTGTAATTTGAAAACTTTTGCAACGGTGCTTATTCTATCTGCAGTATTAGGATAGTCAATACATGGTATAAACATCGAATGTTCAATTCCTAATATACTGTTTTTTCATCGATATGAATATTATTTCTAGATTAGGTGGGGGGGGGGGGGGGCGGGTTGTATCAATTCATGGATCTATATGACGCACAGGGTGATTACCAGAGCACATGAGGCTGTTATTTAATGGCTTGCGATCGACAGCTTTAGCTGCCACTCGTCACACATGTACGTCGTGTAGCTCGTGTAGCATCACAAAAGTGGCAAACCGATAGCTCCTATGATTTGTTGTCTCATTGGA
>JAUOBX010539052.1:0-10035 GCA_032360705.1 Eupentacta quinquesemita
TTGGGAAGAGCATTCCAGTCATGGATGGCAGTGGCACAGAAAGTTGAGGCAGTCACCCCTTTAAAAACAGGAACATGAAAGTTGTAGGCACGAGCACGGGTGCCATGGGTATGATTTGCTGAGCATTCAGTGAAATTGGTAGTCAAATGAGAGGAACTGGATTATGAATTTGGCCCTATTCTCCAATGTCAACATACCAAGACTTGCAAGACTGGCAAGACTGGCAATCTCCACATCAATGCAAAACGATCATCAAGCCCATCAGTCATCATTCAATCACCATCTTAGGGACCCGTACCATAAGACGAAAACATTCGTATTGCTCACACCATATAATTCCAGGACATCATTTGCATTCGTTTGCACAAAATCTGAGCAGGCGGGCATCAACACACTCAATGAGGACGACTCAGCAGTCACCAGCGTTACCTACAATCCTGGACGAATTAGAAGGGACAAAATATCACCCGCGACACCCCCTTACCATTGTTGGAAGGTCTCGCATCATGTGGAAGAAACATTGAACGAGGGAGATGGGGGTGCGTCAAACTCTTCCAATTGTTCGACATCACTGTCCAGTGCAAATACAGTGCAAATACGGTCCCATCTATTTCGTCCAGGATTTTAACTAGTCTGCTCTTTGCACCGTTTCTGATCTAAATATTCCCGACCTGATTGCTAGAAGACTAATAGATTACCTTCGTGTGAATAGATCAAGTAGGCTATGCTCTTTTTTTATTGCACTATATGTTCTACTGCAGATCATATTCTGACATTTGCAGCGATGCTTTCAAAGTGCGATGCTTGATTTGCATTATACTTTCGATTGTGACATAACAGCTGAGATTACTGCCTACAAAACCTCCAGTTTGTCCTTTTTCGAATATGCCTCGTCAGTTTGGCATGCATCCAAAGCTTCTAATATTAGAATTAGAAATGGGTCAGTGCAATTCTGTTTTTGTTTCAATTCCAATCTATCGACACTTGATCATAATAAGTGTGACAGCTTTCCCCCATAGCTTAGGTTGCATCTACTGCAGGGGGACAATTCTGATTGACGCCTCAATTCAGTGCATAGACTTATATATTTTCCATTACCCGACTTTGTTGATCACTATCAGTGGAAAAGTCATTATCTGTAAGGTTTCTGTACACACAAATGCTTTCAAAGTATCACTTTGACCACAAACAGTTCTCGATTTGATCTGTCACACTCTCAAACAATCTGAAAATAGCCACATTCTCGTTTAATGTCGGGGAAGCTCGTATATGTTATGTTGCGTGGTGCTCGTATACAGTGATTCTCACAATTTGTCGTCGGCAAAGTAGTAGACAATGTAAGACGAATGTGATCTCATACATTTCTGCGAGCTACAAGATAATTTGTTGCCCATTTCATGCGGGTATCCCTATTCCAGTCGATATCATGACATCGTGGTGAAGAATAGGAAGAAACAAAAACATTTCAATTATTCACACTGCCGTACTTCCTACTATTTTATATGTGGGAATTACTCAAAATCAGTGACCTCAGCCCCGATAATAAAAAGCAATGCACAGAGCGAATCATTCCATGTAATTTTCTATCCCATACTGCGGTACCTGAACTGTTTAACATTACACACATAAGGTCAGTACTAGGTTGGAAACTACGTTTCCGGCATCATACTTGTATCGCTATTTCAACACGGCAGCTGGTCGTTGGGATTAATACGTGAAAATGAACCATGCAGGAAAAATACTCTTCACTATACAATTTGAATTGCGATATTCAAACATTAACCGGCCTACATTCCTCGGTACTTCCTGGGCAGATTCTCTCAACCTTTATCGGAAGGAATTGGGTCAGTGCAATATGAGGAGTATCTGTAGAGAGGATGTTATAGAGAATACAAACAGCTGAAGCATGTGCTGAATTGGTCAGATATGGATTTGGTATCCCATTAATACGTTCATCCCTTCTGGATGCGTATCTCACACTCAGTGTGCTTTTATACCTAAATAAGGTTTGGTGGGAGAAGGAGGTGTTGTGTTGCTTGTTATGAATGAGTTCTATACTTGCAGCGCCGTGGGGCACATTGCATAAAATCAGAATAACTAAACGGACGACAAAGACTGCAGATTATAGAACCTTGTAGATTGAGTGTCAAGTTTCTCTTTTTGAGAACACATGTAGCTACGGATGAAATCGTATATAGGAAATACGTTCTACGGGATTCAACTGTTGACTGTGTAGTAGTGAAAATGTGTACACCTTGCAGCTATATTGCTAAAGAAAATTCTGGCTTTGGGAATGAGGTCTTTCAGAACAGTTCTTGACAGAATCACAGCGACAGGTGATGACATGTAGACTATGATCCGAACGATAAAACTAAGACGGTAAGGTCATGTAACAGGATAACATCAGATATTCAAGACAGAGGAGAGGGCGCTTACAAAGATGAAGATGAACCGAATTCATCGAATACAGGAGTAGATACAGGCTGATCGAGTACCCAATGCACTGTCACTCCGATCCTGGCGGGTCAGTAGGCAGTATGCAGTACGGTAATTATTACATTTAAGTAAGTAACCAAGTAATCAAGTAACGAAATTGCACATGTTGGCTCAATACATTCCTGAGTTTGACCTCAGCTGAATATTAGTAATTTACGTGTTCCAAAACTCTGGAGTCTAATCTACCATGAAAAGGAATATCTACCATACCTTCCTATTTCCACATTTATTATATTTAAAACAGTATCGACACGCAGCTCAGGCCTATATCAACTCTGGCAACAGTTAATCTTGTGACTGATATATTTATGTCAGCTCATCGGATCACATGACCCAGCTACGTGAGAAAATAGAATGATAGATATGATCGAACGAGCTATGTTATCCTGCTTTAATATGACATTTAGTATCTAATTAGAGATTTAATTTGGTCAATTTGAGAGGCCGTAATGAGGGAGGTACGTCTTGTTCCAATAATAATTGTTCATGGCGGCTTCTCTGCAGTATCTTTATCTGATAGCAGACCGGGATTTTCCTCTTGTGCTCCCTGTCATACGTTTAAATGAACTTAAGAGAAGAAGAGTCAGACTTTGACTCTGTGAGATAATCACCAGCACGTATTCAGAAAGCCGGCAAAGTCGTTATTCAATGTTATACAAACTTCTTATGTATATCATATATATATACACACACATATATATATATATTTTTTATGAAGGATATCGTCCCTCAAACTCGTTTTCATTAATAACAATTACAGGGAAACCCTACTGCGCAATAATAACATATACAATGTGGAGCAATTGTTGTCAACTCAAACCGTTGGGCAACTGATCGATATTTTGTAGTGAAATACATGTTTATGTTGTCATTCCAAACCGTTGGACAACTGATCGATATTTTGTTGTGAAATAAATTTTTATATTTCGAAGGAAAAATACAATCTACAGGGCTGTTCAATCGAATGGTACATTGATATTGCGTAATAATAATTATTGCACATGCCACATACGTTGACGGCCTCTAACGTTAATGAAATATTGTGTCATATTGCATGAAAAAGCTGCAGTTGAAAATGCCAATTTCGTGCTTCCACATTCCACTCTCATTCAAGATCAATACATCATGTCTTTAAAGATGGTGGTTTGTCAATTAAATAGATACAGGTAATATTGCAGATCTGGAAGATATTTACTCACAACATTATTTCCGCGATTATTTTCACGATACGGAACAAACAGTAATTGGATGAGGTGTATGATGCCTTGAAAACGAATAAAATCTTGTGAGAGATAAACCTGTTTTGTTTTCAGATCAACTTGAATACAGCCCAATTCAGTTGATTGAATTCGCTAAAAGCAAGATACGCTTAGTGTAAATAAGGCGGGGGAGATTAAATTTTCTTCAAAATTGCACGTTATACTTTGAGTAAGCCAAAGTTATGAACAAAATGCATAATAATGGGAGGAAGGTTGGAGAAAAAACCATCTCATCATACTCAATAATCAGCAGTCCAGTTTGTTTGGATTTACAAATACCGTCTCCCACAGAATATCGGAACTATATACCGTATTGCATTACTTAACTTAGTGACGGATAACAATATATCGCAATCAGGCTGGAACAACTCCTTGCCATGACGTCATGAAAATAGCACCGTAATTTTTTCGTCAGTTGCAACCCAGGACATTATGTGCTCATCCGGAGACCACAGCGACATTGGTAAGTAAAGCCAACGTTAGGAACGTAGATCCCTGTTCGAAAGTACATTAGTTCGGTGTAATCGCTTCTATATGTGTACCAATGACTCAGGCTATGCATGATTGTATTTTGAAATTTACTGCTGTGAGAAATCGTTCATAATTTATGCGTTTTTCTGAGAATTGAGGTGCTACCTACAGCTCACGGCAGCACTACTCTGGTAGATAATAATCCATATTTCGACTGAACTGGGGCCTGTTACATTATGTATTACATGAATACAATTCAAAACAAATTCTAACACAGTCACTAAGAAGAGATGAACGCATATATATGCCAAATAACATAATATGAAAACATGAAATTCGAAAATTCGAGGTCACGGTGATTTAGGTCTACTATAATATATTGACATATATCTGGTATAGCTCTGCATAGTCTTGTTTATAAAATAAGTATCAGTACACTTCATTTAGGTATAGTGTCATGCAGTAGCAAAACGACATAGCACAATTATGTTATTTTTAGGATCAAATCTTACTTGGTAGCCTGCCTGTGCATTATACTATTCCCGGATCGGTCGTTAACCTGTTCGTTGAGCGACATAAACAGAGGGACCCCAACTGGAATTCCGGGTAATGGGTGCGCTGGGACTAAGCAGGATAATAAAAGATACTCTTCATTGTAGTAGGCCTACGTGCGCTGTATTCCGTGTGCAACGGACTGCTGTGCCAAACTCCATGAGCCTACCTAAATACACAGTTAAACCATGCAAGTTAAAGGGGGTTAAACTCACACTTCATGATACTAATATTTTTTATGTGGGTCAATCGAGGGTAACTCATCATAGGCTAAAGCAATACAATGGTGTTGTGGTATCTAATTCTGGGAACAAGAGGCAGTAATATAGTTCGAATATAAGGCCAATGAGTAACGTAGGCCTACATTATCTTTATTTTACCTACAGCATATGGAGCCTCATACTGACTGATTGGACGTATGTATAGTAGCCTGGATGTTCCAAGTAATTACCAGTTTGTGATCTTGAGCAGTTCATATGTTATATACTTTTTTACGTGTTGTCAAGCAATGGCCCGGCCTACTGAATACTCAGATGTAATATCGTTGATGCCCTTGATCGTTAACGACAAGGTATATTCATCGGCGTAATAACTATTCTGATCATACTCCTCGAGGTATGATTTGTCATCATCCGGCATGAAGTATACCATTGATGGTTATTTCAGTACCCGTCAGGACAGTTGATGGACATTCCTATTACATTATCACCTAACTTCCGTCAGTAAGTACCCTCTAATTGGTAGCGAAGTGTTGTAATGAACCAGGTTAACACAGCACTCAGTTAGTGATGAATCATTTTCTCCATTCCCTTCCAACTGTAACTGCGCGTTACTAACTTGTAGTAAAATGATCGAACCGTAACACGTAACTAATTAAAGCATTGCAGTGGATTACCATTGAGGATCAAAGTTAGTCTAGAGAGTTCAGAGCAATATTGTCGGTTTACAATTATTCGACTCCTCAAATGCCCTTGGCAGTATATCCAGTCAGCTCTATCGCTGGTCTCACATCATCCATCCTTGACTGCACCAGATAGGGATCGAATATACGGCAGCCACTGCATGTTGAAACTGAATAATATTGGTACTCCAAGTTGCGTCTCGTTTCCCTCTCGGCCAGAATATCTCACCGGCGTCACTTCGAATACCACCGTGACTTTCTAATTCGGAGAGCAAACCCAATGTTACTATTCATATCAACGGCATCTCGGTCAATTTGGTCGGCGTCACATATCTTGGAATGTGAAACCAAATAAGTTGTTTGCAGTTGAAAAAGTTATTTCCAGAATGAAAATTCCTACTATACTGACAGTTTTCTGATAATTACATTACATAGAAGACGGGACAAATAGTGTCTCGTCAATTCTATTCTAGGACACACGACGGTTTGAACCGAGTGCTGTGACCAATAGGTGTCCGAACGAATAACGAACCTTTTTCTGAGAGAGACTCCCTTGAAGTGAGTGCTAACTGATCAAATACCGATATGAAGGGAAATCATTTTGATTACAAAATGGCATTCTCCATGAATTCTCGAGTCATGGCCATATAGTATTTTAAACTGATTATTTTCCGAAGTAATGAGCACAAATGCAGTTAACACAGATAGCTATGTTTGTTTCATGATAGTTGAGTAAATTATTGCACCGTTCATACTATTAGTAATATTATTAATCAATTCAGAACGAGTTCCAGAAGCGTTTCAATAACATCGAAGTCTCAAAAGGTGTCGTGGGCCCCTGTCCCGGGTGGTGGGAGCGGATTGTAATCCGAGACGGGGTTGGGGGATTGGATGGGGAGGTCGACAGAGATTGTTTATTCCCTGTCATTTCCTCACATTCCTGGTTGAGCTACATATTATACAAGTTTCTGGGAGCAATCTCCGAACGAGCCTCTAGAATTTTTAGTTTTCTTACACTTTCTTCGTATGTTTCATCGTCGGTGAAAAAACATATAAATATATGAAATATCATTTTTGATAACAATTTGTATTATTTTTATTATTACGCGATGGTGTATAACTGTTATATAGGAGAGCTTCGATGTTCATATCTGTCTACAATATAGAAACTCATATTATACGACTGTTATATGAATATGACTTTTATTGATAACGGTTCATTGCAATTCTACATTACGCTACCTGGGACATGTATCAACCACCCAGCATAGGAAGAGAACAGTACCTCTGACGGCACGGCAGATGGTGACAAATAATATGGAAGTTGACGCTGACTCCAGCTCACTCCAGCTCGATGTAATGTCCTTGCCTAATTATTTCCGTGGGGTTGGAGTTCAGTCCAATGTAGAATGGGTCGAGGGTATCTTGGAAACAGAGCGTAATAAAAACACAAACAGAGAGCATCAGAATCCAAATAAAAATGTAACAGTGTCCTAGGCTCATAGCAAACGATTTTGATTTGTCCCACATACCTCCGTGTTAGTCGTTAAACCTCTGGATAGACTATCCCTGAGTCTCCATGTGTTTCAGCGTAAGGTTTTATAGCCTATATCCAGATATCCATCAACCTTTTATTCCCAAGATGCACTTGGGAACTAAATGTTTAAATGCATCGTTCATAATCTCTTATAATATTTGTGTCCTCCAGTTGTTCGGATTCTGCTATATATAGTTGGTGTCATTTATATAGCAACGGCAGTATATTAATAGCAGACCCACCATATTGCCGTTTATGATGTGTCCAAAACCCTCTGGTTAGGGACGAGGTATCATAATAAAAAAATCAAACGTAATAATTAGCTGAATGAATGATTGCACGTCTCTTATATCTCTCGTGGCTCTGTTATGTTATTTTGTTATCGCACGAAGGGTCGATACATGTTTATTATTATTATAGGGAAGGTGGTGTCAGACATGTAACCATATCTGCCACAGTCGGCCCATTGCAGAAACACATCAAAAGCTGAAAGCTTACACAGGTCATATTCTGTGAAATATCCAGTCTGCACCAAGCACGAGACCAGTAATTTAAATAGCTCTATAACATTCCGCATTGTGGCAGCTGCAACATAAATATATTTGTTTCCTATATTTCTGAAAACTACAATGTCCCCTGAGGACCTGTAACACCAGATTCAAATGACACAGGTAGAATAAAATCCACCTGTTCTTGTATTGTGGTGAAATTGGGTCTCGCACCCAACTCTATCTGCTCCCTCATTTCAGCGTCTCAGTTTTATTTAGGATTTATGAAGATTACAATGTCACATGGAGGACCTGTAACACCAGATATAAAATTATATGATTCTACAGGAGACTCATATATTCCTGTTTCAGTAGTGTGGGAGGATTCGAGATCCAGTACCCGACTTGCTCCCTTTCTACAGAATTCTGGTTTTATTTCATTATGGCTAGAAATCCAGACTGGGAAAACTCAGAGCTACTCAGAAACCTTGAGAAGTGTACTTGCCAGTGGGAGGTGGTCTCATGATTGCCCCCAAACACACCGGGATTTCACTCCACTTTCAGAGCAGCCACATCAACCCGCATGCTCAATCAACAACAGCTGTTGGTGTCCAGAGACAGAACCTGGATAACTCGAGTAGGTCAGAACTAAGGATACATGGAACTCGCTTTGGCTTGTTCCGTTCACCGTTGTACATTCCCAGCTCCCATCCTCATTTTGTCTCCTTTAACTGACCTCCCCCTCGGTCGCCTCTTACGACAGGCGGGGAATACTGCGGGATTATTCTAACAGCTCCCAGCCCGCAGGGGGTACTGTAGAGTAGAGACAGCTACCGAATGTCAATACAATACAAGTCAGTAGAGCTACCTCGCGTACAGGAGGAGTGGACTTGCCTGTTGAAGGACACACACAGGGATTCCACTCTCCAAGCAGCCACACCAACCCGAATGAACAACCAACAACAGCTGGGGCACGGTGTCCAGAGACAGAACCTGGAAAACGGTGTAGGCCAGAACTCAGGATACACAGGGAACTCGCTTTCGCTTTTTTCCCTGCCCGTTGTACGTTTCCAACTCCCATCCTCATTCCCTCTCCTTCAACCGTGCTCCCCGTTAGTCGCCTTTTACGAAAGGCAGGGAATACCGCGGGATTATTATGAAAGCCGCCAACCCGCAGGGGTCTGAACAAGTGATCAGGGATGACTCCAATTACGGCCCATTCTGCCAGTTCACAGTTATCAATGCGCATGCTCACAGCGGCTGAACCTGATAAAACATTCGGGAACAGACGAGATTTTACACATCGACTTATCGTTACGGGTTCTTCTCGAACTGCCCTAACTCGTTAGAAAATATGTCATTCCACTCGATATTCGACTATGTTATTGTCAAGTGTGGGGGAAATATTAGTAATGTTTTGTGGTGAAATATATCGAAAGATATCCCCTACCTCCAAATGAACGATTTCTCCATTACTTTGTACACTGCTCGTGCAGTCCGGTTTCGGCGCGCTACCAAATGACCTTCGACATAGATCATCCGCTCACCACGAATACTGCAACCGTGAACGGTGGCGTACGAACGGGTGTGGTGGGGTGGTTGTGCTGTCAACCCCCTATGAGGATGACCCAAGTAAACAATATGTAGGCCTATTTAACACGAAGCCCATATTTTCCATCCCTTAGGGAAGGGATTAGGGCCCGGTCACATTATAACGATTTCTTTATCGGATTGCTACACGATTTCCTGATTTTAGGCTGACTACTAAGGAATGCGGTAATGGGGTTTATACAGGCTGATACAACACCTAAATACCTTTCCTTACCCTGCGAGCCCTTAGTCATCTCCATTCTAATGTGACGTCATATCGAAAAACTATCGGATAGCTCTCCGATAAATAGAAGCTGGGTGAATATTCCCAGTTTGGAATGGGCGATTCCACATCGAATTGGTTACACACATAACGAATGAGGTATCGTACGTATACTCTATCATTGTCGCTGGGTATATCCGCCATAATAAAAAGAGACTGGCATTCGTGAGCCCCAAATCTGAAAAATCGGATCGTTGTCCGATCCGATATCGTTGCAGTGTGACCGGGTCTTTAGGCATATTGCCGTTTTTGTAAAACAAGAGTGCCAATGGCACAATAGCTCACCAGTCAATTCACATCATCGCAGTGTGATGCACGTTAGTGAGAGAGGCGTTCCACTGACATGATCCTCAAAATTAGTATTTGTTCTGAAATCGACCCTAAGGTCACCTGCCTTCAAATCATATTTTCACAAAATGCCCCAAATGGCCCACCAGTGACCTGATACAAACTATCCG
>JAUOBX010539163.1:0-10034 GCA_032360705.1 Eupentacta quinquesemita
ATCCCGATTCATTATAATATCCCGTCAGAAGTTATCTTCTTTCTCACCATTCACTGCCTGATCTCAGTTTTCACGAATAGCAATGTTATCGGAAATATTTGTGGATTGTTACTGAGCTTACGTGTCCCGATGAAGAAAGGGATAACCCAATAATTATAATTTCAGGAATTAACTCGGACGATAATTATCTTATGCGACTGAAGCTGATGAACCGTTAGTTTTGCGCGGGTAATTTGACGCTAGCGTTCAGATCATGACGCCTAGCGTTCAGAATCAGAACGCATGGCGTCCGAGTCTGAACGCTATGCGTTCTGATTCTGACCGATATGTGTTCAGATTCTGAACGCCTAGCGTTCATATTTCAAATGGATCGGAGGTTACTTGAACGCCGGCGTCAAAAAAGCGTCCGCTCAGCCGATGCCGAAGAAACCGACTATCCTGACGCTAGTGTTCTACTAAGGAGGATGAATTTAGAACGCTAGCGTTAATGAATTGAACACACGTAGACCGATAAAATCGCCAGACTGGACGCTACATGTTCTGTGATAGAACACTACATGTTCTGAAGTACCCAGTAGAACACATTCCGGACGCCTGACGCGTCCGAGATGACGGGTCAGGCGTCCGAAATATTTGCAGTGTAGGTAACAACCGTCGATTTTGGGCTTGTATTGTTATATTCCTGTAGATCTGCAAATCTAACCACTTCGTATATTGCCTGAAGATGGTGTCTTTTTAGACATTTGCCCACGCATCCTTTAGTTCTTGACCTTCATGGAACCAAAAACAACCCAGTGTGGTGCCAACTAGCATGTCATGCAGGAACTGAATAATCGAATATTTATGATGATAGGAAAATGCTATCAACTCATTTTGATCGTCTCTGCTTCTTCTGCTATCGATAAACGTCATTTACCGACATTATCGCAAATAGGTAAAAACGACAGAAAAATATCCCAAGTAACCGCACCTTTACCCTGTTGAACGGGTTTGCTGCAAGTAGCCTACTGCACACCATTACGTACTGATACTATGGAATCATCTATTCTAACCTTGTTGGGTATCTAACTTGAATGTCGCGTTGGTGGCTAGATCGGGAGTTGGGGGAATAGTTTGGAGGTTGTCATGTACGTATGTGGTCCCTGTCATCATATCAGTGAGAATTAGTTGTAGGGAATATTTATCGGCCACCTAAGATATCTGGCCAGTTTCACCACAATCAGTCAGGTCCCTGAAAAAAACACGTGCTTATGAGGTGTCATAAAATTCCCCCACATTATACTATGATTTTCCCTCACTTCATGTGGTTTATGAACCCTTTCTTTAATTACATCATTGAAGGCCACCAAATGGAGTGCTAATCCATTTGAGTAGTGTAGCCGCCACCGTCTCCGCCGCCGCCGCCGCTGGAACCTTCAGGGGTTAGCGCAATAACTCTAACGCTTTGTCGGATTCATTCTAAGCTTGGTACACCTGTTCGCCCAAGAAAAATATTGGATGGGTTCGAGAGTGGGATTTGCTACATGACTGGTGCCCTCTATTTTGCAGATTTCGTGCTGCTAGAAACTTTAGTTGTTAGCGTGATAACTATTTAACGGTTCATTCGATTCATTTGAAACTTGGTACACATGTCCGCCCTTGTTAAATCACGAGTAGGTTCGAAGGTCAGCGTTGCTCCATGACTGCTGCCCTCTATTTGGCGTGTTTTGAGCGAGAATACTTGGTGGGTGTGTACTAAAGTTGGTCCCGGAAACATAAGGTAGAGTCAGTATTTTTTTCAAAATGACTGACTCTACCTATTTGTTGGCTGTTATTGTCCAGAGAACACCTCACAGTGGTTGGGTTCGGATACAGGAAATAAATAAACGTTTATCCTAGAATGAGTGTGTACGTTTCATTCAGATTGCACAGAATGAAGGACAGACAGTGTCACACAAGTCTATTTGGGGGGCAGGGGACTGTAGTGACCTAATGACTCCACAGTGACAGAACACTATTGAGTGAATTAACTCTCATCCGTGAAAACTTGCATTATTTGTTCGGAGATTATTATTTTGATGCATGATGAAAGTGGGAATAATATGTTCGTTCATCAGATTCACAATAATTGTCACAATCTCTGAAGAGAAGACTGGATTATTGTCCATTTTCAGACATTTCTCATGTTGTTCATTCTCCATGATTTGAATACCACGAATGTATCAGTATGCTGGAAGACATTGGAGGGCACTTTCTACGATGGATCACACAGAGGCGGCAGACCGGGCAGTAATATGGTCATCGTGGACGAAATTTTTCTGAATTAGATCGAGGAAACTGGAAGATGATGGCGGTGCAATACCCCAGATATTAGGATGCAAACTTGAACTTGAAACTTGAAGCCTTTGCAGAGCAAAGGTAGCTGTACTGGGGTGGGCTACTCTGGTTCGATCAATTGTTCACATTATTATTCGTCTCCCTCGTCTCTCAACATTCAATCGTAAGGGCAGAGGAACCATATCATATGTATGATAACAACAGTTTCTTGGCTTTTGAAATAGCAGAACTACGACCACAAACCAGACAGGTGATTGCCCTTTCGAGCAATCCCTCTCAAGCTCCTTTCGCCGAGCAATATAATGTAGTCATTTGCGGGTTATTATCACTCCAAATCCTCACTGCAGTCAACCAATTATTGCATGAGGTTGGCCAATCTCTTTAACACGACTTTAAACTGGTCAAGGTCTTTTTTTATAACGGCTTCTTCGAGAGGCTTTAGGCTGAATTAATTTCGAATAGCTGTTCATAATAAACACTGGAGGTAATGTTGTGGCAAGTCGAAGTAACTGCAAACAAACTCGTTTACTCAAAAGAACCTGTCCATTATTATAACATTGATAAGGTATAGGAAAAGGTATAAGAATCACGAAAATCAATCGTGAGCCCAGCGTTAATTAGCACGTACATACATATTTCGAAAATTTGGCTGCTCTGTGAGGATCACGAATGAGCTCATTGACAAACTACGAGAAGACTGGGCACTACTCTCCGTACTAGTTAACTTTGAAACGGGCCAACACGTTCATCTAAACATAAATGTATCTTCATTAGCTAGCGTAACCACACTCAGCATTTACTCCCTCTAACAACATCCAATGAACGAAATCTATGTTAGGCAACGCGAACAGCCAAATAGAAACGCCTCAATGTAGGTACACCTCACCTGAAATTTGACAAGTTACGTGATCAAACGTAGATTTCTTCCTTCGAGGCTGTAGATAAAACGAACAAGACACACCCACTATATACTATAGGCCTATTTTAACATTTCAAACGATTCTCTCCTGAGTTGAGAATCAAACGTGGTTTAGGCTGTGGTAAACTGCAATCATTCATTTTTCTTGATAATTCACGCACAATTATTTTAATTTTCATATCAGCTCCACAACTCTGTGCGTATGAAACGTTTTCGTTTTGTGGTCCTATATCCTTCTAGCCTAGTTGCCTGAACATGTTTGACAACGTAGAATGTGCTTGAGCTTATGCGAGCTTTGAGAAAATATGTAATATTCTGAAATGACTACTACAGGAAAAAAATGATGACAAGTTGAACTTATTCATAATAAGAGATTACGTCATAATGTGTTCACTTATTACAGCAATAACAATATAACAACACTATTTATTTTGAGTAAACTGTTTACAATGGGTATAGGTACCTTCATTTGAACTTAGTAACTCTTACTAAGTGAAAGATACATATACCTAATGTAACAATTTTACTTAAAATCGATAAACTTCGTTTTTTTACTTATTCTGTGTGACGATTTTTGTGAGTGTGCCATGCTAACGACACTACGACCTATCTTCAACTGGATACATTCGGCCTCCCGTACGGGATAACTGTGGGAAACCTGATTATTATTATCCATCCTTATCTTGGTAAGGTCACCCAGTCTTCTGTTGCACAATTTTAGGGTGCATTATTACTGCTCACATGATGACTCTACAATGCCCGCTATTGTTGACGGTTACAAAAAACTTGAGAGCAGTCTATGTATGCCTACTCAAATATGTATTCTATCACTTGTTGCAGCTCTTTCAAATCCAATCAACAAATCGGAGGACAAAATTACATTTAAATCTGTGGCAGCAACCTATCCAACGTTCATAGGAGGAGATCATTTTCCGAGTATCGCCATTATCGAATCCGACTTACTTCGACCTTAATCTTATCAGGTGAATGTCCCAAGGGGTATATATATTTCGAGTGCCCAAATACCCTCCAGGTCAGCTTGCTATGAGCTCGAACGTGCCTTTCAAGGTCAGAAGATGAAAATATTTTGTACATGGTATGCATCGTCATATATAGAAACGTCCAGCTATATATACGTCGTGGTAGGGTGGATTGTGATGGTGATTGTTTCAACAGATAAGGTTGTTTTCCGAGATTTGCTGACACGAATGTGCAAGCAAGATTGCAGCATACTAGAACACAAGATAGAACGGCGTGGTGGTGATCCCATACTATGATTCTGATTTTTGTGCGTTATTACAACACGATCTGAACAAAGAATAATGTTGTAATTTACATAACTCGTAGATGTGAGTCATCTCATAACGGAAATGAACACTTCTGTTACCCGTTGATTGAGGTAACTTGGGTTTCGTTACTGCTTGACAACTATTTCTGCCATCTACCAACGTGTTGGAAAATAGGATTGAGTGACAATATAATGAAAGTTGCATATTTAGTTGACTTTGAAATAACTCACATTACTTACCAGTATACAACGATATTGATTTTGCCTTTCACAATATGAAATGATTGCATAATCTGTAATAAAATATAGGCACATAATTGATGATGAAACCTGATTCAGCAATTGTACAGAAAAGTGCATTTCGCAAAACTAATGCCATATGGCTAAATAATAGGACTAAGAAGAGAACGAACGGTGATTTGTCGTAGGTCTATGTCAAAGCCTACGTTGGCGTAATGTCAGTCTGCTGCGATGACGCACATAAAGCCAATGTTGTAACCAATTAGTGATGATTAGGTAGAGTTGACAACTGCAGTGAAATGTATTCAATCACACATAAGTCGATAGTATGATGTGAGATTGAACATAATGAATGACGAACTACTTATATTACTCAGTCAGAGACTGATAGAAGACAGACCACCATCTCCTCCTCCTCCAATAAGACTTCGAAGCCGTCGCTTGTATCTCACTGTCACTATCATATTCGTATCTCAGGTCGGTGTAACGGTATTGGATGCTCGGGGCATCACAATCGCAGACAACAAACCTCATTGCCTCGTAGTCTCATCTCATTCGTTAAACCTGTCTACACCTGATTGCTAATAGAGAGAAGTAATCAACTCTTTCAGGAAGCTGCTGCTTGATTAGACAAGCTACCGTGTACTGACAATAATGATTATTTGTGTTGTATAGCCACACGCCCTTGTGGCTGATGAATAATGACAAGAATCGTCTAGGGATAAGTCATAGTAGGAGCTGTCGTTCTCGGGATGGAACAATAACGCTCTCCGTGGTTGTTACTGAAATGAATGCTTCCAAACATCGCGTGTAGTAGTGTATACATTGCTCGGAGTACGTAAAAGAGGTAATATAACAATTTTCAAGAAAGTGGAGTGCAGTGATTTTTATTATAAAAGCGCAGCTGTAGCCTATAGAAGGGACTGTTTTCAATTTTGTCGAAGCGTTGGATCCGGAAAATGCACAATTTTGAAGGTATAGAAAAGTAATTTTGCCATCTACAAAAAGAGGAATCATTACCAGGACAATAAGGACAGTTCGATTACTCTTTAACAAATTGAAATACGTAACAACATGAGGGTGTAATTTGCCATAAGGACAATTCTTCAAACGAAATGTTATAAACGAATGAAATACATATCCGTTGTATTATTATAAGTTAAGCACTAAGAACCGTCAGATTCGATGCATTCACCGTGATGACAACGTCATGACAGCTGAATGCAGTGGATGACTCACTCAGCTATATATCCGGAACAGCTATTGACTTTGATGGATGACTTATCATGCGTTCATGCAGGTAAAATCTAAAGTAGATGCGGTCAACGTCACTTGAAAAAGTCACAGCCTATTTCACGAATATTATAGGCCAACTTTTGTGGAAGCACCAATGGTTGATGCTCCCCGGTCTCAGGTCAGGTGATGAAAATGATGTGATGAGGCCGAGCGTTCATGAAGTCTGAAGGATACACGCCCTGCCGGTCAATTCATGAAGGAATTTATCCATAGCTAGTAGAGGGAGTCTCTACCCTAATATCAGGATATGTTGTCGTTGACGGTAATCGAACGGCAATCATTTGGAGGATGCAACGAGGGAGAATGACTCGTACTGTGATTAGCCCTAATTCCTTGGAGACAATTAAACTATAGCATCGTAGGGAATCCTAGGGAAGTATATTACATTCAAGATGATCTGATCCTGAGCACGACCGTTGAGTGATCATTAGCCTCCAGATAGAATTCGCCTCAGTTTTGTGCTCACGCAATATAATAGATGAATCTGTACTTTCATCTGAACATATTTGTATCTGTTATTCCCTGTCATCTTCAAGGTCTCTGTTCGTTTGGTAATGCCATAGGCGGATCCTTTCAACACTTGCTCTGAAGATGATCTGGAGATGTTAGACTGTCAAATGATATGCAGCTTGTTACCTATTATTTCAGTTTGTTTTGAGTCTTCCTAAGTAAAATGTAGCCTAGACATAGGAATAGTTGGGATATCCTTAGATGATCCTCATATGTTATGCTCACCATCGCTGGCCGACTCGTCACTTATCTCTTGAAATATTACTAAGAATATTGGACACCTTTCTATATATATGGTAAATCAAGTAGAGTCGCCGTCCATGGTTCAGTCAATATAACTTCTTCACAGAGTTATTTTAGCCGTAAAAGGAGGTTTCGTTCTCCCTAAAAAGCCATTGAACTGTTCGTGCGGTCGTTATTAGCAACCTTTGTTCCAGACCACGAATCAGGCGGGAAATCATTGGCCATGTTTACCTTTGGTGTACACGAGATTACTCTTGAGTCAATATGGTCGCCCAGAATGACCCATCATTGACTTTTATTGCGGGAGTCATCAATTGCACTGTATATTAGTCAACCATCGCTACAATTTATCACTCACTGTAAACGGTTGGGTGGGCAGGCTATCCAGCAGTCCTAAAAAGTGGGCAAAGATTGCCCAATTATCATAAATTACAATATAAAGCAGCGCGGTGGACTTAGTTTATGATCAGCTCTGGTGTAAAGTTGAATGAGTTGTCCAACTTTTCTTATTCGACCAACTAATTTAACAAGATATCGAACATTTTCGAAAATCCAGGATGGTAGGGGAGACATATTAGATACTGTTCGCTATAATACAAATATTCGTCCCTTATTCTTCCTCACTCACTCACATAGTTTGTTCACGACAGTGGAGTATTTATCAATTTACATTACATATGACAAATTATCTGTTGTAGAGTACAGAGATGACTAACACCAGTGGCAGTTTTTTTCTGAGTAGTTCGGCCTGTTCGATGTAACTTTCAACCGAATATGATAGATTCACAGACCCAAGCAACAACAAGACAACTGCTGACGCGTGAACCGCCAACATGTTGTAATATCTTTACATTTGAGAAATCAGTGAGAGATCGATTATGCCAATTTGACATTCAGTGACCTGAAAATGACCTTCAGGTTTTCTGGAACCGAGTGAAAGCCATATCCACGAAGTTTCTTTCTAATCTGAGACAGTTAGTGGAACTGCATAAATTATGCAAATTCGATCCAGCAACGCGCACATTCGAACCCATCTGGGATTTCTATGGGGCGAACATGTGTACCAAACTGGAATAAATCGGACACAGCAGTAGAGAGTTGTTGCGCTAACGCGAAAATCTTCTGGCGGCGGACTCGGCGGACGCGGCGGACACGGACGCGGCGGATATATATCATCAAACAATGTTACTACAAGTTTTATATGTGTAGTTTATATGCACCACACTGCCATAGACCAATTGCATTGGTTTATGTACTGATGCATTATAGTAGTACTTCTTGAAAATGCGTCATATAGGTCCCATATTTGTCGATCTTCCGTGAAATGTAGAACAAATACTCAACCATAACATAAATAGTATCGTGATATTTACTCCTAACATTACTCCCTTGAGTGAGTTATATGGTGATATATTTAACATGTATCGTGCTGTGATGTAAGATACTGCATGTATGATACTGATAATGATGGACGAGCATGGTATATTATGCAGTGGAAATATGTTCGAAAGTCATGACGAATAACACACAGAATAAATGAATATCTTTCAATATCAGCAAGATGAAAAGCAGTACTAAATTGCTGCGCCATCCTTGGTAGAAGAGACATAATGCTACGGACGCTCGGGACTCGGCCTTATGAAACACTTACATTCGAATGTCAACATTCAGGACGATTCTCTCCGACAGGAAGAAAAGTACGGGCGCATATATCGGGTTTCTATCCGTCAAACGCAATGGTTCCACTGACAGTCGATCAGAATACATCAATGGGCAATAACTTCAAATTGGCATGAATCTCTAATTACTAGTTTTATTAACTCCTCCGCGGATCAGTGGTATGAAGTTTGCCAACCCTCATGTAATTGCGTGCCTAGCCCCTCAAAAGAAAGGTCGATTATCGAATACGGTACTCGTATACTTCTGATAGCAGTATATTTCACCATGGCGAAAACATTTAACCTGTATTGTATTGCTGACAGTCAATGAGGAACTTATTGTTAATGTAGCATATATATACATAGCCGTTGACAGCGGGTTGACACTTGGAGACGTAACATCTCCATTGCATTAATTGTGGTTGAATTCCGCTGGTAAATTACTATATGTGAGACCTGTGAAGGTGAATATTACACCTAACAATAATTCCGTTCGGTTCTGAAACACCGCGTCCTTTCTCATATAAAGTAACATGGCTTACACATGCTTCAGTGACACTTCATTCTGGCAGACGGGAAGAATTTAGAGTTGCGAATGTTAAACACAACCTTTTCCCAGACGGTTGATCAACAAACCATTAAATGGCCGTTGATAGATGTGAATCCGTAGCTTCTCCAGCTTTCCGTCACCTCAATTCTCCATTTGATCGCGTGCCTAGTCGTAATATAATTGTATTTGCATTAGGTATTCTAGGGAATCGGATTGAATAATTATAGGTCGGGTTAATTGGGTCAAACGAAGTCATCGTATAGTTGGGCAGAGACCTTCGTAATAGTATATTTTTCATAGAGAAAACATTTTCATTGTCAAGGCTCTCAATGGACATCAAATTATCAATCTTTGAGGAACGTTTTTAGGCAGCGGGTTTGGTGGAGTGTTCTATCTGTCAACTCGCCGTAGCGTTACAGTCACATGGCATATCGCGACAGCATATAAATCTCTGATGCCACTGTTGTCAACACATAACCACACCTGCGGGTTGGGGGCTTTTATAATAATTGACTGAGAGGGTGGTCGGTTAAAGGAGACAGAATAAGGAAGGGGGTTAGGAGAGTACAACTCAGTGGCAGGGATCAAGCGGAAGCGAGTTCCCTGTGTATCCCGAGTTCTGGCCTATGTAGTTTTCCCGGTTCTGTCTCTGGACACCATGCACCAGCTGTTGTAGGTTGTGCATGCAGGTTGGTGGGGCTACTTGGAGAGTGGGATCCCTGTGTGTGTCCTACCACAGGCAAGTCCACTCCTCCTGCCCAAGAGGTAGCTCTACTGACTTGTATTGTATCGACATTCGGCAGCTGTCTCTACTAAGATACAGTACCCCCTGCGGGTTGGGAGCTTTTAGAATAATCCTGCGGTATTCCCTGACTGTCGTAAAAAGCGACTGAGGGGAAGGTCGGTTGAAGGAGACAGAATGAGGATGGGAGTCGGAAAAGTACAACGGGCAGGAAACAAACGAAAGGGAGTTCCCTGTGTATCCTGAGTTCTGGCCTATGCAGTTTTCCAGGT
>JAUOBX010539274.1:0-10034 GCA_032360705.1 Eupentacta quinquesemita
GTAGACCTCTGTTGACCCCACGAACGACTTTTGATCAAGCCCCAAAACAATAGGGATCATGTACTCCATGTGGCCAACCTACATACCGAGTATGAAGATCTTGGAACTTTTCGTTCACTAGTTATCTTGTTCACAAGGATTTCAGACTTTGTCCTCTAGTGACCTTAGATGACCTCTGACCTGACCCAAAAACGATTGGAAATATTTACTCATAACAGGGAACACACATATCAGGTACGAGCTTCATACATCCGGACTGGGTTGAGTTATCATGTTTATAAGCCAGGCGTCACATACACACACACACACACTGCCATGGCTGCCTATATACTTCGTCAAGGAATAAAACATATACTCCATTATTTAGTCCCTTTGAAGACTCAAGAAATGTATTAAAAACGAAACACTGTCGTCCTCCAATGATAATATAAAAGACATGCACACACACACGTGTCCAGTGTCCACACCAACACACACATTCATTTTGCCTCTGTCAAGAAATCCAAGAGCCATGAGCTATTTCAGTTTGATATCAGTTGTATGTATTGTCATTTCTTTGAAATGTAAATGACAACATGCATTCGTATGTCATCGTCCAGCCAACTGGTAACTATCAACGAAAATGCTGAAACCAACAAATGGAACACTAACCTGTGACAATATATTGGCGCAGCTTTCTGTTCATGGGTGTCGTGGCGGGGATGAAGTTGAGGCTTTGTGTCCTGAAGGCTTCAATGACAGAACGCTGGTGCTTGCAGGGTCTGTCAGTTTTCACCACAGGACCTGACTGGTCGATAGTTTCATGTTGACCTCATGATTGTATGATGTGGAGAGACTTAGAACCCTGTAGTTAGAGTCATCAACCTGCAATTGAGGGAATATTTTTGAAGTGGTCAACCCATCCTGTGGAAGCTTTCCACTTATATTCAGACTTTTTACGTGCCTTCTCATATGGCTCCCAAATTCCATGTTAATAACATGTTGTCTAGAAATCAAACTGAATGAAATCAATTTTAGTCCCGGCCAAACTTTGATGAGAAGGATTGTGTGTTCTTCGGCCACTCTAATTTTGGACAACTCAGGAGAGGTTTTGACAATAAATTGTCTCCCCCGTATTAGGAACCACTCGTAGGCTAACGGTTGGCTAACCTGTTTACTCTCATGATTGCAATAAACTGGCCCATCACCAATTCCTCTTGATGGCCACGCACTGCCATACAGTTCTCAAATTCCCCGAAAACACCTCCGAAAACACGCCAGACTGGAATCAAATCAATAATCCCTGTTTCACCTGGTGTTTTACAGGAACGAGCTTCCACATCGAGCAGTTCAGCGGCTTCCAAGTGAAGTCCCTGGTTCACCCAGGACTTTAACCGAGACGATTCAAGAGTCTATTCACCCAGTGTTTTCACCGAGACGCCTTCTTAGACTGAGCGTCTTTAGTGAGGTCTCAGGTGAATTTTACTCAGTCTGAAACGGGCATTAATAGTGAGGCCTAAGTTAGACAAAGCCTGAGGCTAGAGGCAAGCCTTGAGCACCGTTTACACTTGAACGAATTCCAGTCCCGCATTGCCCCGCACTGTGCCGTGTCAGTGCATGCCACCCTGAGTAACCATAGAGTACGTATTGCCACGAACTGTTCACGACATGTTCACGCTCTGGCACGCACTTCGCACGAAGTCGTGTCGATCAAGGGAGGAATCTTGATGTTAGGACCAGTGCAGGAACTTGTATGGGCGCCAATGCGGGAAATGTTCGTGAACTATTCGTGAACTAGGCGTGAACTAGACGTGACGTGCGTCCCATCGGGTTGGAGGACACGCACTGGCACGAACAGTTTGCGCATAGTTCACGACATGTTCACAGCCAATTCTAAAGTATTTTCGCGCCTGAATTTTAAACATTTCGAAAATCTTGTCACGCACTTTTCGACCGGCCAGCTTTGCCACGACACCATAACGAACTCCTCCCTCATATGCACGGACGAGTGCGCCAAACTATGCGGGCACCCCAGTGCGTGCAAGTAAAGGGTGATTTGAACTTTTCTAAACTGATAATGACAATAAAAACAGTAGCTTAATACAGTTAGCGCCTAGCCTAACATAGGGCCTAGGCCTAAGTTACTCTGGTACTGTGACAGTCGGATTCTGAATTTGCTTTCCCTCCTAGGCCCTAGTCCTAGCCCAGCCCAGTGTTAGGCCTATTTGCTGTAACAAATGATGTGGGCACCTAGGTCTGGTTTAAAAGTACCAAATGATACACTTGATCAGTATCAGTCCATTCCTCTCGTCTCTCGATTGAGGGCATCTTCGCCTCTAATTTCGTGCTCGCCGAAGTTTCGAATCGTATGCATGCAGTAGAAACTACGGAAGCGATGTCACACCATTCACACAACTCCAGAGTGGATCTCCAACTTGACACTCGAATCGTCACCGAAGCAGGCATTCAAATTGCAACTGGAATTGCCACTGAATTGTTCAGTGAAGTTGTCATTCAAGCTGACACACGAGGATCGCCACGGAAAGTGCCAGCTAACCTGTCACTCAACTTGTCACTGAAACAGTCACTGACGTTGACAGTGCGAAACTGCTACTGGAATCGCCATATCACCTGTCAGTGAAACCACCAGTCATACATAAACACACCGTACTTGTCGGCCACCGTATGAAATTTATGACGTCTCGATAATTCGCGCTATCATCAGCGGCGTCAGTTACCACTGGTTACCGCTTTGCGATGGGGATCATGAGGCAGAGCCCTGGTCCATACACGATCGGTGGGACGCATTCGTTCCATTTAAGGTTCTGGGTATGAGTAATGAGAACTGGGGAATATCTTCCCCTGTCCTAATTGACAGCACGGAGACGCTCATGTTCATACATATCATAAGAAGCAACTCTGGGTCCAATTGTCTGTCTACCTAGTGAGATTAGCCCAAAGCAGATGTACACGATTCTACCGGTCTTGAATAGAAGGATCACACTACGAGAGTGTCCCATTCGATTCGAAATAACTTCTCGTTGATCTTCTTAACTGAAACAAAATAGTGGCGTGTGGCGGTGACAGACATCGAAGCAAGGAACCAAGCTCCGTGTTTTCAGCCCAATTGCACTTCCAGTCTTGTTGTGCTCTAGTGAGGCATGAACGCTCACTGTTGGGATGAGACGTAGATTGGAGTCCTTCCTGACTACCTAACTACTTATCCTACGTATCCGTGAATGCCGCTGGCAGGACCGTGTGTCCAATGTCAGAGTTCTTCGGGGAGGCGGGGATGTTGAGGGTCAGTTGCCCGAAACGTGATCGTCAACAGCGCTTCTTTAGGCATATGGCACGCTCCACGCCGACCATCCTGTCCATCGCGTCCTGCCAGCACGTTACCATGTCTGTAGTCTGTGGGTTGGATTTACCGGCTGGTCGGTCACGAGGCATTTGGTTTGCGAGAAGAGACACCAGAATGTTACAAACCATCTGGCCTCTTGAAGTGTCCTGTGAGCCGACACATACCTCCATCATATCACATGCATCGACCCTGCAAAGGTACAAGAATGAGAGACCAGAGACAGCTGCGCAGGTGTGGTTTACCTCAGAGACGGAGTTGGGAGCTCAGGCCTGGTCGTTCGCTCGGAACGCTCAGCGGAAGAGTGGTCGAGCGTTATCAGTGACGTTAGGCAATACAATGAGTCCGGTTTATACCGGGTTCGTTTCCCACATTCACCTTCGGGATGGCTGTACTCACAGTGACGACTGTCGGTTCTTGGTGTCTGGGCTCTGCTGCGGCGCAATGGACTTGGTGATTATGGATGTTGTTGTCGGTGAGTTGGCTGTACGCAGTTACCGTGGTTGGGCTTCGGAAATACAAAAACGAAGAGCAGAAGCAAACAGCATTCGCTGCTGTAGGATCTGAGGAAGTGGTTAGATCCTGTGGTTCACTGGTCGTCCGTCAGATGGGGACGTAAAATGGCGGTCCTGGTGTCAGGTTGGGATTGGTTACTGTACACCGCTGCCTCGATAACATCTAAGCACTAGTCGAAAAGAGAAGGCGAGTAATCGCCGATGCTCATCCGTGATCAACACGGCCATATTTCCTCGATGAGCCTCCAGTGGCTTCTTGTAGCAATCAAATCGAATCGGAGAAGGCCGGGGGAAGCGCATGGTGGGTGCGGTTAGGTACCTTCCTGGCATGGGCTACCATTAGTGCATAAGTGAGTTAGTGAGTGGAGACAAATCATGATGATATGCAGTGAACCACTCTTGCACAAAATTGTCACGCAAAACGATAATAGACATCGGCATCCTACTTTCGTGTGGTTCGTCCGACTGACAATTCGAACAATTCCGCCAATGCCTCATTCATTTATCTGAATACTCACCTTAACATCACTGCCTCAAAAAGACAACTGTTGTGTCAGCTTGACTGTATATGCTTCCCACTCTAGAACCGAGTGTGTTCTCTGGGATTTCGTTGATGAGTAGCCCCGTTTCCATGGTTCCTCGACGTCACAACTATTGAGCATTGTGAGTTGGCGGGAATTTCTGTCACAAACAGTGACTATACTAGACAAAGCGTCTATCCAAGCAGGGTGCTGAAAAGAAGCGCTCCGTGATCTACATGAATCCATGGTACATATAGGAAAAGGTCTGGAATAATATATTAAAGAGAATGATATCGTTGAACTGCATTCGTGGCCTGGGATATAAACGTTTTTTAGTCGGACCGATCTCGAGATATGAAATTGCTCATCTTGGCCTCAGACCCAATACCATAGTAAGCCTACATATAGTATGTATAAATCCATTTGAGACGGATGGTTCTGGTCTCGACTTTTGGTGCTATTAGCCTGGCACGCCTAGTGCCCGATTCTATAATAGGTCCCCCTCCCATACAGCCATGGCATTCCTCGAGTCTAAAATCCAATTTATACAACTCTCCACTTCCACACAATGTGTTTATCACAGACTTGACTTTTCCATACTTCGACAACGCCCCTCCACTCACTTACCAATTATGTCAATCCTGGAAGCTAATTTCAAATGAGACACTGAATGGCACGCTGACCTGAAGGAGGGCTTTGCGGGCCTGAACAGGACCAAACTCCGATTCAGGACCGTAGTTTCGCTCTCGAGAAGCTCTCTGCATTGGAAAACGACCTTGGCTCTTCATATTCTGCCCGAGCAGTCGATAGACCCTGTTGGCAGTGTCGTGCGCAGAGAGGGGTCGTGGGGACCTCAGCCCCCACCTCTGGGTCCAGTCGGTCCAGTCGATAAATCACTAGGTCAGTAAGGGGGTTTGGGGGGAATGGATATTGGCCACGCCACCTTGGAGGTTATGCTACTGCCTGTTAGGTCTGTTCGGCGTATACTAACGGCTAAGATATTGTACGTACGTGAGTGTAACACGAATATGAATGCCTGTAGTTATCTCCCTCAGTGATCGTCTGTTTGAGGCGGTAATCAGAGTAAGGACAGATCAGAGGGTGAAACCCCAGTAATGGAATAGGAGGGAAGATTCGCCGAAACGCCCCACAAGGGCTAATCAGACGAGGGAGTTAGGTTTGAGGGGTTTCACATCACCGAACTTAGCAGTAGTTTGAACTTATCATGAGTATACAATCGGGTCAGTGAATCGGCAGTTCTCTTTGAAATGATGGTAGTTTGACTTGTCATTGTCGCAAGCCTGACAGGGTCCAAACACATAACCGAATCAGCAACCCGAGGCGGTTATGAAAGAACCGATTGCTAAAAATCTTTCGGGTTCGTTGATCCATGACAACACCGACGCCCCCTCTTCTCATCGGCTGGATACCCTGTACACAACATAGTTTCCTTATATGTTCATGGAAATCAAGGCACCACTGCCAGCTTGCCAACAGCTCTTTTACCATAAGGGTGGGTGCAACCAGACGAATCCTTTATAAATCGTCAGGAAGAGACGTTCGGTCAAAGGACTCAACGACATTCTGACAAGCGGAAGGTTGGTACGAGAGTTATATACGTCGGAAACACGTTTATCCTGCGTTGCTGGAATAACACAAGACTGAACACCTGTATACTTGGATTGTAGTCCTAAAGCTGTAGATCGGAGACTTTGTAATCGTGCTGCCAACGAGGACTCGCCCCCAATACATTTCGCGCTCGACGGCAGACCTAGGAAGAATGGGTTCGTTTTGCTTGTTATCGACTCTACTGGTGGCTGCCATTGGAGCACAAGTATCGACTGCTCAGGAAGAAGACCTCATGGCTGGATCCCCGAACCGTGCCATCGAGAATGACGTCGACGCACTAGTGAGTAATATGTCGTTAAAGGTCAATGGAAGTTCTGAACATGGGTTTGCAGATTATGATTTCCTTTGACCAGTATATCAGGAAAATCCAACCTCCAAAATGTCTTTCAGTCGATGAGACGGTGGAGATGAGGATAGACCTAGTCTTGCGCGACTGTTTTTCGATGACACAAGGGGGAGGAAAATGCCTGCTTAGTATAAAGTCAATGCAAAATTGACTTCCTCACAACTCTGTCACACGGATGTCAACCTGATTTTCAGGAAGATACAATTTAGATGCAAGTAATCATTGACTCCGAAGGAAAAAAATAACTTTTCACTTATGGAGGAATAAAAAAAATCAGTTATCATTGTGTAATCTCGAAAGGGACATCCATTTGGGTCCCTTCGTGACGTCATCAGACCTAACCTATCAAAGTTTATAACACAAAGATACAACTCAACGAGTTGGGAACTTCAAATCGTGGATTTAGGTGTATACCGTGTATTGGAATAGGCCTTTGCTCTTTTTATCTATGCAAGTTTCGAAGCAATGAATCAGCCTTCCACCTGCAGGCCTTTAACATTTCGTAACTACAGTCTAATTGACTTGAGCCTTTTTCACACCTCAGGAATTAGGCCACGACGGCGCTATACAAAATGATAAGGAATAAGCAATTTACCCAATTCGTGTTGGCATCGTGTGTATAGTATTCGTAACGGTTTGTGTTCATTCGTAGGGGCGCCGTAGCAGCCTGATGTTGGGGAATTGCTGCGTATGTGGCACCAGCACAGGTCGTACTTGAAGGTGAATCTTCTGACCGTATCAGATTTATTTCTGGTGTGCCACAGGGATGAGTGTTGGGCCCATTATTGTTCCTCACTTACATTAATGACTCATGTTGTCAATTCTAGAGTCATACATTTGATGATTGTATCATGTATCGTCAAATCAAAATGAAGAGGCTTCAACAACCCTCCGAAAGGACCCCGACGCCTTATTTAAATGGGAGCGGGACTGGCAGTTGTCTTTTAATCCTTCTAAGTACTCTGCTGTGAAGGCAACACTCAATAAACATCACACATAGCCTACAAGATGGGCTCATCTTGACTTAACCTAAGACACTCACCATAAGTCGAGCAGCCAGATTCACTGTTGGCGACTACAGTAGGAATTCAAGCATTTCCAAAATATTGAAGGAACTGGGGTGGGACTCTCTTCAGAACCGTCGTATGATATCTCGGCTAACAACCATATAAGAAGACCGATGTAACCATCCCAAACAACATTAGTGTTTTTCAGCAGTCATCTAGTGTACCTATAGGCTATCACCAAACCAGACAGGCTGGGAGTTCCGTTTATTTACAAACCATTAATACAACGATATATATACATACATGCAATAATCAATAGTATCTTCAGACAATAAATATATCGTTGCCAAATTATTTGAAGTGGATTAATTTGATATACAGGTGGAAGGACCAGAAGTAAGTTGGACTTTTCGAGGCTGGCCCTTCGAAGCAGTTACAGACAAAAATTATATTGCGGAACGAACTCGACAGAACACAGGTGATAGATATAGAGGAAGCAAACTATTGTATTCATACGGCTATGGGGAGATTACATAATTATGGAGGTCCTAGACTAATTTCGGTATCACAAACAAGTTGGCGCTCGAATTTCGTTTAAAACTAGTTAATGTGGGCGTATTTTTCTAGTCACGATCTAGGCTATTCCATATGGGTTCCATATATATTAGTTACTCTTGCTGGCTATTAGGTTCTAGAAGTAGAGCTATTAGTAAATAAAAAATAAAAAACAATACAAACATTTTTCGCATTAAATGGTATCGGTAATAACAGTTTAGTTACATGCTCAGATGGTTTCCCAAGGATCGTCGTAATCGGGGCTTGTATTATAGAGGATTAAAAGCAACTGTAACTTGTTACAGTAATTAACATTGCATGCTGGAATGCTTTTCGTATTGCGCAGTCACCATTGCGCAGTTATCATGGTACAAAGGACTGTAACTCTGTAACGGAGAGTCGTATGAACGTCGGGTTCGGACTGATAAGATTCGTTTCTAACCCTCTATAATATACAAGCGCTGATTACGACGATCCTTGGGAAACCATTTGAGACTGTCCCTAAACAATCACACAATAATACCGTTATTACTGATACCATTTGGGAATGTAACTGAACAATCACACAATAATGCCGTTATCACTGATACCATCTAAGTGAAGTAACTGAGCAATCACACAATAATACTGTTCTTATCGATACCATTTAAGCATGTAACTAAACAATCACACAATAATACTGTTATTACCGATACCGTTTAAGCATGTAACTAAACAATCACACAATAATACTGTTATTATCAATACTAGTACATTATCATTATATCAATATAAACTGGATTTACCCAATTCTAGTGAACCAATGTGTTGCTATCTTCGTTTTCAGTCGTGGTTCAACACCTTCGGATACACCGGTGGAGACGGCGGTGCTGAACAAATCATTTCTGAAGATAAATACAAAGCTATCCTTACCGCCTTCCAAACGCGATACGGTCTAACAGTAACTGGTACGTATATTGTTGGCCGAACATGTCAAAACGCGATATCGACATACCCTGTGACTGGTGATTGATCTGCCCCTCTGATATGTGCAGATCAGCGGGCGAACAGATCACTGTGCAAGCGTACACTGTAAAAAAACGTGTTTAGGAAGTTGGGTTAAATAGGTGTTTAGCAACAATGTGTTTAGAATATGGATAGAATGCGTTTAATTGGACAAACAGTGTTTATCTTCTGAATGTGTTTGACATTTGGTTTGGAAAGTTTATACAGTGTATAAGTGAATAGAGGGCGTCAGAGCTCTACTTCCAGGACTTTGGAGAGCGGGAGGAGGCGGCGGGAAACTTGTAGCAAGTCTTCTGTACGGTCGACATAAAATGCCGGTTCACAGTTATTAATGCTCACATCATCTGAACGTCCGGGAACGGAGGAAATTTTACACATAGACTCGTTATTACAGAGTATTTTCACTGTATTTTTAAACTGCCCCAACTCGTTGAAATAGTAACATTCTACCCATTCCCATAGGCCCACCTTGTTATAGTCCTCAGGTGTGTGTGGGTGGGTGGGAGGGCGGGGGTGTTAGTGCTGTTCTGTGGTGGAATTATTCATAATGTTCCTCATGAGAGGTTAGACTAGTTTGTCCCGCCGCCATCGGACAAAATCCTGCCATAAGTGGAATGAAAGGTCTGTCAGAAAGAACTAAGTCCTACTTGAAGAGGACCATATAGGCACATGGAAATACGAAATCTAACATCACACTTGCAATGTTTGAAATTGGCATGACACATCATTAGGTATCATTTTAAATGAGAATACGACAAGAGGGGAATGGGACATATGTAACAGGCCACGAATAAGGTGTTTGAAATAGGTAAGAGATCTTGACGACCACTCCCTGTTCACCGCTGCCTATTTCTACCCATTTCTATTTCTACTATTTCTACTACCATGTGCAGGCACTCTGAATGCAGAAACTAAGGAGCTCATGTCCTCGCCCCGCTGGGGGTACACTGACTACGGACCAGAGGGCATCCTGAACTCCGACAACTCCCGCAAGAAGCGATTCACGAGGACGGGTACCGTCTGGCCGCGTAGTGTCGTTACATACTTCATTGAGGGGACGACGCCGGACCTGTCACCCACCGCGATAGAATCTGAGATACAGCGGGCTTTCCAGGTGGG